>VMDO01003209.1:64268-129337 GCA_007922755.1 Pedetes capensis
TCTCACTCATATGAGGGAGCTGATTCAAAATTACAAGAAGGAAAAATCCTACTCAAAGATCAGATCATAATAAAAGGGGGGGAGGGAAGATAAGAATGAGGTCAATATAAATGGACTAGAAATCGCATGTAATTGTTCTAACAAGATAAAAACAAAGACCACTACAGGAAAAGTTTCTATCTTAAACAGAAATGGAACCCAAGGACATATAGAAAAATGCTACATAGTAAAAGATAGAGAAGACTTGGATGGGAAACTTAGATGGGAAGGGGGGAGGGGGGGAAACATAGGGGAGGGTAAGGGGTAACCTATATGAATAATGTTTATCAAATTGCATATATGAAAATTGTCACAATGAAAAAAGCATGTCAAAATGAATCACATTATGATGTACATTAAAAATTTCTAATAATAAAAAAAATCTGGTTTGTAAATTAGAAATCTAGGGAAAGTGAAAGTAACTTGATTGGACATTTGTACAAAACCTTTCATAAATCCCCCGAACTGATTGGACAATTGGACTCAAAGCTGATTGGCTCAGGCCATTCAGGGGCAAGCTATATAAGGAGCTGCACTGCAGCAGCTCTCTCTCTCTCTCCCCTCCTGTTTGACAACTGACCAAGCAAGAACTCTCTCTCCACTCGACCAGCAAGACAACAACTCTCTCCCCCACCCCGCCTGTCTCTCTCTCTCTCTCTCTCTCTCTCTCTCTCTCTCTCTCCCCTCTCCCACCACTGATCAAGATAGAACTCTCTCCAGATTCAACACAGAAACATCTGCCCTGGAGGCAGTATAAGAGCTGCTAACACTTGTAAGCTGTGCATTTGTTTGGGTTTCTCCCCACCCTTATCACGGTGGAGGCAATAAAGAGCTGTGTTTGTCCCTGCAAGGCAAAAGTGCCTGAGGCTTTTTCCTTTCTCCTGTCTCCACCGCAGGCATTCCCGAGGCCTGCAGGAGTTCACGCCCCCAAACCTGAGGGTCCTGAGTGACTTGTGTTTAGATATCTGTGTGTGTGGCGGTGCTGCCTATCTGAACATCTGGGCTGGTGTGCACCCCACACTCAACCAACCTGCAAGTTAGAACTTGGAATCCCTGTTTTACAGAGGAAGAAGTGGTGTGTTAGTGAGTAATTTTTACTTTATATAATATATCTGGGATCAAGTGGGCCAGGTTGTGGAGCAAACTGGGTTTAGGGGGTTTACTAATCAACTTTGCAGGGGTATAATGTAGACACAGGGGCTTGGGTTTAGCTCAGTTGGTAGAGCGCTGCGCTGTAGTCTCTGAGCCCCAAGTTCAATTCCCAGCACCGCAAAAATGGGAGAAGGGCCTGGCAATCCACTCCCAAGGCAATCCCGAAGCAGTCAGCCATTAAAAACCCTATGAGGGTCACTATGAGTCGGATACCAACTCGATGGCACCTAACAACAACAATATAGACACAGTAAAATTCACTATTTTTAAGTTATAGCTCAATGAGTTTTGACAAATGTATATACAATTGAGTCTCTTTCACCAAAAATAATACAAAAAGTTTTCATCACTCCAAAATGTAGGAGCTGTTTTTTTTTTTAAGTCATTCTGAATTTTATTGAAATATAAACACAGGAGCTAAATGTTTCAAATTTACTTCATGGTTGTATCTAATTTATTACTAACTAAATTCAACCACGTTTTCCTGGTTCTCAGTTTCTGTTCCTACATGATTCATGAATTCCCACCAATGTCAACAAATGCCATGAGTCAGAACAACTGAAGTTTGAATGTTTTCCACATACACTCTAGAAATGAGAGCTTTCTTTAGTTTCCCTGTTTTATTTATTTTGGGAGGTGCTGTGGTTTGAGTGTGCTCCCCAGAATCTATGTGTTGGAAATTTGGTCCCTAGTATGGCACTGTTGGGAGACAGGGTCTGTGAGAATTGTTTATATCTTATGGATTCCACTCCTGTGAATGATTAATGGGGTTGTTGTAGGGCTGAGTCAGCTCTTGGAGAAGTAGGTTCATTCTTGCAGGAGGGAGTTAGTTATAAAGAGAGTGGTTTATTATAAAAGATGAGATCAACCCCTCCTTCTCTTCCCTGTGAATTTGCTCACTTGTTCTTTTGCCATGAGATGATGCAGTACAAAGGCTCTTACCAGAGCTAAACAGATGTGGTTGCCCAAATTTAGACTTCCCAACCTCCCATACTGTGAGCTAAAATAAACATCTTTCCCCTGCAATTTACCCAGTCTGTATGTCCTTTTTGGCAACACAAAGCAGACTAAGACAGGAATTATTCTACTCATTTAAGAGTTATAACGAAAAATGTATAAATATTGACAAAAATAAAATAATCAATCTGTCCATATCCTTCACCCAGTTAAAACTTTGCTATTGTTATTTCATCCAGCTCCCACCTCTACCCCACTTTCCGTTTTCATGCTGGTCACCCAGCCTGCTAGTGTGTCTTGAAGCCAATTTGGCCAGACACAATAATTATGGGATATTTCAATACCCCACTATCTCCAAGAGACAGGTCATCAAAGCAAAAAGTCAGCAGAGAAACGAGGGACTTAAACAGCACCATAGACCAACTGAACCTTACAGATATCTACAGAATATTTCATCCAGCAGACACAGAATAAACATTCTTCGCAGCACCACATGGAACTTTTTCTAAAATAGATCACATTTTAGTTCACAAAATGGCCTCAACAAATACAAAAAAAAAAAAAAAAAAAAAAACTGAAATCATCCCCTGTACCTTATCAGACCACAGTAGTATAAAATTAGAACTCAAAAGCAAGAAAAATCTCAGTAATGTTACAAATTCATGGACACTAAAGAATACACTTCTGAATGATCAATGGGTCATCAAAGAAATTATAGGGGAAATTAAAAATTTTCTGCAATCTAATGAGGATGAAAACATATACTACCAAAATTTATGGGATACAGCAAAGGCAGTTCTGAGGGAAGTTCATAGCCATGAGTGCCTTTATAAATAAGTTAGGAAAGGCCCAATTAAATAACTTAAATCACCTTAAAGCACTAGCAGGCCACCAACTAGCCAACCCCAAAAGGAAAACACGGAAAGAAATGATTATGATGTAGGTAGAAATTAATCAATTAGAAACTAAAAAGATAATACAAAAAATGAAAGAAATGAAGAGCCAGTTCTTCAACAGGTCAACAAAATAGACACTGCCTTTGCCAGTCTCACCAAAAGAAAGAGAGAAAAGGCCCAAATTAAAAAAAATCAGAGATGATAATGGAGTCATAATCATAGATACCAATGAAATCCAGATCACCAGAGACTACTTTGAAAAATTGTACCCCCAAAACACAAAAATACAAAAAAAGAAGTGGATAAGTTCCTTAGCACATATGAATTACCAAAATTAAGCTCAGAGAACACAAGCAAATTAAACAGATCCATTACATTCATCAAATTAGAGACAGTAATTAAAAAAACCCTCCCAACAAAGAAAAGCCCAGGTCCTGATGGGTTCACAGCTGAAGTCTATCAAACCTTCAAAGAAAAATTAATACCTGTTCTCCTCAAGTTATTTCATAAAATAGAAAAGGAAAGGACACTTCCAAATTTATTCTACAAAGCCAGTACTACCATGATACCAAAAATAGACAAGGACTCTTCAAAGAAAGAGAACTATAGACCAATTTCCCTGATGAACGTTGATGCAAAAATTCTCCACAAAATTCCGGCAAACCAAATTCAGCAACACATAAAAAGATTATACACCATAACCAGGTGGGCTTCATTGCACAGATGCAAGGCTGGTTCAACATATAAAAATCAGTCAGTGTAATCAATTTGTCAAGAGACTTGCAAACAGAAACCATATGATCATCTCAGGTGATGCTGAGAAGGCCTTTGACACATTGGAACACCCTTTCATGATTAAAGTACTGAAGAAAGTGGATACAGTAGGAACCTATCTCAATGTCATAAATGCCATATATGACAAATCTATAGCCAATATCATATTAAATAAGGAAAACTTGAAACCATTCCCAGCTTGACACCTACCCATGTACCTGCAACCATCCAGCAGATTTCTCAGAGAAAACCTTGCAGGCCAGGAGAAAATGGGTGATATATTCAAAGTGCTGAAAGAAAAAAGCCATCTATTAGAAGTAAAGGAGAAATAAAGTTTCAGACAACCAAAAATTGAGGAAATTCATCACCACTAGCCTGGCCCTACAAGAAATGCTTAAGGGAGTCCTACACCTAGAAGTAAAAGGATGATAGCCGTCATCATGAAAACATACAAAAGTACAAAACTCAGTGGAGATAAAACTCAGTGGTAATGCACTTGCCTACCATGCACTGAGCCCTGGGTTCAACCCCCAGTACTAGAAAAAAAAATATAAAACTCATTGGTAGAGTAGTTACTCAAAGGTGAAAGAGCATTAGATCAAATCACTACAGAAAATCCCCCAGCCACCAAGATTAAGGAGAGAAAGAGACAAATTGTATAAAAAAAAGACAAAATGACAAGAATACGTTGTTACCTATCAGTGGTAATCTTGAAAGTAAATATTAAGTTCCCAATTAAAAGACATAAGTGGCTGAATGGACAAAAAACCAAGATCCAATGATATGCTTTGTACAAGAGACTCACTTACTAATAACGACACACTGACTGAAAATGAAAAGAAAGATATCTAATGCAAACAGAAACAAAAAGCTAGAAAGAGTGGCTATCTACATACCATATAAAAGAGAGTTTAAATCAAAAACTGTAAAAAAGACAAGGCCATTATATAATGATGAAAGGGTCAATTCAGCAAGAGAATATAACAATTGTAAATATGTGCACCCAACACTAGACTACCAAAATATATAGCAAATATTAGATCTGAAGGGAGAGATAGACTGCAATACAATAATAGTTTAAAATTTCAACACTCCACTTTCATCAATGACAGATCATCCAGACAAAAAAAATCAACAAACATTGGAGTTAAACTATACAAGAGACTAAATGGACATATCAGACATATACAGAATATTTCATACAATAGCTATGAAGTACACATTCTTTTCATCAGTACATAGAGTATTCTCCAGGATAGGCCATACATTAGGTCCTTAAGACAATGCCCAAAAATTTTAAAAATTGAAATCCTGTCATGTGTCTTCTATGACAGCAATGGAACAAAATTATAAATCAACTGCAAAAACTGTTGTTGTTGTTGTTGTTGTTGTTGTTAGGTGCTGTCGAGTCGGTATCCGACTCATAGCGACCCTCTGTACAACAGGGGAAACACTATTGTCAGTGCTTCTCTGCTGTTCATAGGGTTTTCAATGGCAGATTGATTTTTTTGGGAGGGGGTTGCCAGGTCCTTCTCCCAAGCCTACATATGACAGAAAACATGTTCATGATAACCAGTGGATCAAAGAAGAAATTAGAAGTGAAATTTAAAAAATTCTTGAAAGAAAAGAAAATTGGAAAATGACATACTAAAACCTATGGGATTCAGCAAAAGGAGTACTTGGAAGGCAATTTATGACAATATACACCTACATTAAAAAAGATTTAAAATAACATAACAATGCAATGTGGGAGAAGGACCTTGCAACCTACTCCCAAAAACCAATCAGCCATTGAAAACCCCGTGAATAGCAAAGAGGCACTGACAATAGTATTTTATCCCCTTATGCTATGAGTTGGACACCGACTTGATGACACTGAACAACAGTAACAGTGCAATGTGTCAGTTTACCAAACTGTGGGGGCTTGCATGTTGTGATGCTGAAAGCTATGCCAGTGTGTTACAGAAAACAGCAGGGTTACCCACAGTGGACAGATTTCAGCTGAGCTTCCAGACTAAGATAGACTAGAGAGAAGGATATGGTTACCCCACACCCAAAACAATTAGCCATTTAAAACCCTATGAATAGCAGAGAAACACTGTCAGATATAGTGCTGGAAAGTCAGCCCCCTAGGTTGGTAGTGTGGAAACAGAAAAAGTTTATAGAAAAAGGCTTGCCATGATCCTACTAATGCTTGCAGACCAGCCCCAGTCAGACCTCAATGTCCTTTGATAAGGGAAACAATGTCACAAAGAAGGTCATACATGATAAACTAGCCAGAGAGCTGATGACTGGAATTCCTGTGAGTAAAGTGACTTCTGAGGAATGAAAAATTACTCTGTACTCACCTCCCTTAACTGCTAAAGAATTCTTGCCTCTGTAACCTTGCTTCTCCACCCCTACTCTATAAAGCCCCTAACCAATGTGAGTCAACTGCTGCTTTCTGAAAGTCCACTCCCGGGACTGAAAGTAGCCAACCAGCCCATCTAAATAAACTTTTCTGCTCCCAATCCATTTGTTTGTGTCTTGGAGTATTTCCTGTGGTTGAGCTGCTGGGTACAACAGTAGACATTCAAGAGATGACTAGGAGAGAGTTGCCTCCTCAAAGTAGAGTCCACCTTAGTGATGGGAATGGAGTGAAGCCCCAGGGACATCCATTTCCTGATGTGGCATGACTCAAAATGAGAAGGAACAACTGTAAACATCCATTAATAATTGGAACGTGGAATGTATGAATCTAGGAAAATTAGAAATTGTCAAAAGGGAAATGGAGCACATAAATATCAACATTCTAGGCATTGGCAGGCTAAAATGGACTGGAATAGACCATTTTGAATCAGCTAATGATATAGTGTACTGTGCTGGGAAAGACAAAGAGAAATGGGGTTGCATTCATCATCAAAAAAACACATCCCAAGATCTGTCCTGAAGTCCAATGCTGTCTATGATAGAATAATATCCATACATCTACAAGGAAAGCCAGCTAATATGGCTATTATTCAAATTTATGCACCTACCACTAAAGCCACAAATGAAGATAGGGAAGATTTTTACCAGCTTCTGCAATCTGAAATACAATGAATATGCAATCAGGATGTACTGATGATTACTGGTGACTAGAATGCAAAAGTTGGAAACAAGGAAGAAGGTTCAGTAGTCAGAAAATATGGCCTTGGTGACAGAAATGATGCTGGAGACTGTATGATAGAATTTCATCAGACCAATGACCTTTTCATTGCAAATACATTTTTCAACAATATAAATGGTGACTATACACATGGACTTCACCTGACAGAACAGACCAGAACAAAATTAATTACATTTATGGAAAGAGATGATGGAAAAGCTCAATATCAAATGTTGGAATGAGACCAGGTGCTGATTGTGGATCAGACCATCAAGTGCTCATATGCAAGCTCAAACTGAAATTGAAGAAAATTAGAATAAGTGTACAAGAGCCAAAGTATGACCTTGAGTATAACCTACCTGAGTTCAGAGACCACCTTAAGAACAAGTTTAATGCATTAGACATGAATGATAGACCAAATGAGTTGTGGCATGACATCAAAGACATCATTCTTGAGGAAAGCAAAAGGTTATTAAAAAGACAAGAAAAAAAGAAAATACCAAATTGCACGTGAAAAGTGACTCTGAAACTTGCCCTTGAATGTCAACTAGCTAAAGTAAAAGGAAGACATGATGAAGTTAAGGAACTAAACATAAGATTTAAGAGGGCAGCTCAAGAGGAAAAAATCCAATATTTTAATGACATGTGCAAAGAGCTGGAGACAGAAACCAGAAGGGAAGAACACGCTCTGTTTTTCTCAAGCTTAAGGAATTGAACAAAAAATTCAAGACTCAAGTGGCAATAATGAAATATTCTACAGGGAAAATATTACTTGATGCAGGAAACATCCAGAGAAGATGGAAGGGCCACACAGAGTCATTATACAAAAAAGAGTTGGTGGATGACCGACCATTTTAAGAGGTTGCATATGATGAGGGACCAATGGTACTGAAGGACAAAGTGGAAGCTGCCTTGAAAGAACTGGTGAAATACAAAGCTTCAGGAATTGATGGAATACCAATAGAGATGTTTCAGCAAACAGATGCAACACTGGAGGTGCTAACATGTTTATGCCAAGACATTTGGAAAAAATGGCTACCTGGCCAACTGACTGGAGGAGATCCATATTTGTGCCTATTCCCAACAAAGGAGGTCCAACTGAATGTGAAAACTATTGAACAGTATCATTACTATCACGTGCAAACAAAATTTGCTAAAGATCATTCAAAAGTGACTGCAGCAGTATATAGATAGGGAACTTCTGAAAATCAAGCCAGATTCACAAGAAGGCAGGGAACCAGGGACATCATTGCTGATGTCAGATGGATATTAGCCAAAAACAGAGAATACCACAAAGGTGTCTGTTTTATCAACTATGCAAAGGCATTTGACTGTGTGGATCATAACAAATTATGGATAACACTGCAGAAAATGGGAATACCAGAGCACCTAATTGTGCTCATGAGGAATCTGTATGTAAACCAGGAGGCAGTTGTTCAAATAGAACAAGGGAATACAGCCTGGCTTAAAGTTGAGAAAGGTGTGCTCCAGGGCTGTATGCTTTCATCATATCTCTTCAATTTATATGCTGAGCAAATAATCTGAGAAGCTGGACTTTTTGAGGAATAACGTGGCCTCAGGATTGGAGGAAGACTCATTAACAACCTGCATTATGCAGATGACACAACTCTGCTTGCTGAAAGTGAAGAGAATTTAAAACATTTACTGATGAAGATCAAAGATCATAGCCTTCAATATGAGTTGTGACTAAACATCAACAAAACAAAAATCCTTACAACTGGGTCAGTACATAAGTTTACGATAAATGGAGAAAAGATTGAGATTGTCCAAGATTTTGCTTTACTTGGGTCTACAATCAACAACCATGGAAGCAGCAGTGAAGAAATCAAAAGACACGTTGCATTGGGAAAAGTTGTGGCAAAAGATCTCTTTCAAGTATTGAAAAGTAAAGATGTTACATTGAGGATGCAAGTGCACCTGACTCATGCTATGGTATTTTCAGTCACTTCATATGGTTGTGAAAGTTGAATTGAACAAGGAAGACCAGAGAAGATTGATGTTTTTGAATTAAGGTGCTGGAGACAAATATTGAATATACTATGGACTGCAAAAAGAACCAACAGAATAAGTTGATATATACAAAATGCACAATTAAACTTGGTGAAGAAGGGACAATATAAAGAGTAGAAAAAAGGAGGGTGAGAACTAGTAAAGGGAAGTGAAGATTGTGGAAGGTAGGATGGGGAGGAGAATCAATGCAGAAAGATAAAGGGGGAGAGGGTAATCCCAGTGTAAACAACACAACTTCATGAGTACATTGGAAAAATAGGGGCACATAACCCATATACGCATTTGAGTTTTACTACATATTAGTCAAAAGGTTCCATAAACCTTGTATGTTAATAAAAGTATAACCAAAAGTGATGTAATAGTTGCATAATGGAAAAGCCGATGCTGTGCTACTCTGTATTCCACCATCATTTACCAATAAAGGGAGAAAAAAAAAAAAAAGAACCAACAGGTATGTCTTAGAAGAAGTGCAACCAGAGTCCTCCTTGGAAGCAAGGGTGGCTAGACTGCATCTTATATATTTTGGACATGGGGTCAGTCATATTTGGGAGAGTGGTGGGTCAACAAAAAAAGCAAAACCTTCAACTAGATGGATTGACACATTGTCTGCAACAATGGACTTAAACATAAATAAGATCATGTGCCTGGTCCAGAATCAGGGAGTGTTTTGTTCTGTTGTACATGGGGTCGCTAGAAGTTGGACCCAACCTGACGTCACCTAACAACAACAACAACAACATCCATGGGGGTGCTCTACTAAAGAGTTGATTTAGTTATCATGTCTTAGTTAAGTCTGTATAAAGGGAAATTCTATCATGAAGTCTCCAGCATCATTTCTGTCACCAAGGCCATATTTTCTGACAACTGAGCCTTCTTCCTTGTTCCCAACTTTTGCATTCTAGTCTCCAGCAATCATCAGTACATTCTGATTGCATGTTCAGTGTATTTCAGATTGCAGAAGCTGGTAAAAATCTTCCCTATCTTCATCTGTGGCCTTAGTGGTGGGTGCATAAATTTGAATAATAGTCATATTAGCTGGCTTTCCTTGTAGATATATGGATATTATTCTATCACAGACAGCGTTGCTGCAGCACGGAGGGAGTGAATAGAATGGAGTTCAGTGCCTAGCTGCCGCACAGAGGAAATAGGTGGGGTTTGGTCCACATAGCCTGAGAGCCTAAATCCCTGCTTCCTGAAAATTTGAACCCTAGACCATGGTGCAAGAAAACTAAAAAGGAAAGTATAAAAATTACATTATAAAAAGAGAAGTGGAAAAAATTCAAAATTGAAAAATTCAAAATTAAAAACAAAACACAAGAAAAAATAAGAAAGAGAGGGACCTGGGTACTGTGGCGCATACCTATAATATCAACAGCTCAGGAGACTAAGGCAGGAGGATTACAAACCTGAGGCCAGAGGCTGCCTTTGAAACTCAGTAAGACTCTGTCTCAAAATAAATGTAAGGAAAGGGTTGAGGGCACATTTCAGTGGCAGAGCACCTACCTAGTGCAAAGGCATGGGTTCAATCCCAAGCACAGACAAAAAGAAAAAAAAAAGATAAAAGAAAATGAAAAAGTACTGGAGTAGCTTCTTTCTGTGTCTTCTAATATAAGAATTGCTAGATGGAGGTGGTAGTCAGTTGAAACAGGAGTCTCTTATCTTTTCTACCAGCATGTAGGTGCTAAACCTGGACCCACCAAGGGTAGATGTTTGGCAGGTCTTCATTTATGAGTTTGATAAAACAGCCATGTATCTAGCCTCTTTATCAATAAAGAGGACATTTCAATAACTTGCAACAGTTCTGCTAGCCCTCTTTAGTCAATCCCCTCTCAATGAGCCCTTGCTAATCCCTTATCTGAATTCTGTCCCTGTGATTTTGCTGTTTTCAGAGTGTCATAAAAGGAATCATGTATTATACAGATTTTTTATAATCGAGTTCATTCAACTAGCATAATCCTTTTGAGATTCATGCATGTTGACTTATATAGTTGTCCCCCCTAATTCATGGGAGATCTGTTCCAAGCCCCTCAGTGTGTATGCCTGAAACTACAGGTTGTACCAACTCAATATATAGAATGTTTTTTCCTTATACATAACTATGATAAAGTTTAATTTATAAATGAGGCAACAGTGAGAGAATAACAGTAACTAATAATAAACTAGAAGCATGATAACAACATATATAATAAAGGTTATCAAAATTTATGAATTGTTTACTTTGGGAATTTTTTCATTTAATATTTTCACATTATGATAAACCACAGGTAACTGAAGCTGCAGAAAGAAAAACTATAGATAAGGGGGACTACTGTGATAATGTTGTTGTTGTTGTTAGGTGCCGTCGAGTCGGTATCCAACTCATAGCGATCCTCATAGGGTTTTCAATGGCTGACTGTTTTGGGATTACCTTGGGAGTGGATTGCCAGGTCCTTCTCCCATTTTTGCGGTGCTGGGAATTGAACTCGGGACCTCAGAGACTGCAGCGCAGCGCTCTATCAACTGAGCTAAATTCCAGCCCACTGTGATAATAGTCTGTTCCTTTTTACACCAAGTAGTATTCCATCATATGGATGTATTATAATTTGTGGAGCTATTCACCTGCTGGGCTGGGGTTTAGCTCAGTTAATAGAGTGCTTTTCCACACTTTCTGAGGACCCAGGTTCAATCCTCAGCACTGCAAAAATGGGAGAAGGAGGTGGCAATCCACTCCCCAAGCAATCAGCCATTGAAAATCCTATGAGTATCATTATGAGTCGGACATGACTCAAGAGTTCCTAACAACAACAAACAACATTCACTTCCTGGTGAAGATTTGAGTTGTTTCCAGATTTTAGACATTACAAAAAAGCTATAATAAATATATATGAGGTATAATAAAAATATGATGAATTTTTAAGTTTAAAAAATATTTATTGCCATAAAAGACACATTATCACTAATCTCCCTCAAAATACTTTCTGTGGCCTGAACACACTTATTTTATGGTTCTTTCCCCTTTCTGGAAGTCCTGTTTTGTGAGTGTCTTAGTTTTATCCTCTATCTTGATAACACTTAGTGTCACAAATTGTTTCTGATATAGCAATTTCTGTCTAATGAAAACATTATGGTATGTCTTCATCCACCTTATTCACTAGTTCTGGCATTGTGCAACTTCTGGCTCTTCCCCAGTCAAAATGACCACAAAAGGTAAACATTTTGAATTGATTCACAACACTGAGGCAGCCATAACAGCACAACTAAAGACACTCATGAAAGAAGACTTCCAGAACCATTTCAGAAAGTGGCAAGAATAATGGGATAAGTGTATTTGAAATCAAGAGGAGTATTTTGAGGGGTATTAATAGCAATGTGTCTTTTACTGTACTTTTTATAAAATTTAAACATTTGCAATATCTTTGGATCACATCTCATAAGTATGATTATTTTGGGGGTATATGTATTCATTTCTCCTTGGAAAATGTCTAGAACTGTAATTACTGGACTCTGTGTAAATGGATCTTTAACTGTGTAAGAAACTGTCAATCTATTTTCCAAAGTGGTTATACCACTTGCTGTTTCTCTTACCAATCAGGTGGCTGGGGTCCTTTTGCTCTACCTGGATAGAAACCATGGGTAGGCAAGAAGGATCCATTCAAATGCTGGTTTTAGGCAGCAGTGGTTTCTGTCAGCACTTGGCAGCAGCAAATGGTGACAGCAGTGAATTGGAGTGGCAGGAGCAAGTGGCACCCTTTAGTGCTACAACGCTTGTCTGTGCTGGGGAGTCAGGAATCCTCAGCTAGCTTGTAAGTGTTACAGCTCTTATGTAGGTAAGGGGGAAATGTTAGGCATCCTCAGCCCATAAGTGTTACAGCTCTTATACAGGTTGAGGGGTTGGGAATCCTCAGCCTTCAACACCAGCTTTCAATGCAACTTCTGGGTGGGCCTAGGAATTAGGATCCTTAGCCCTGACAGTGGCCAGTGTTATAGCTCCTGGTCCCAGTGCCTGAGACTCTTGGCCCCAAAGATCTGACAGCTCTCAGGAACTCTTCTAGTGACCAGGGCCTACAATTTCTCTTTTCTGGATTTTACAGTCTGTTTTCTCTCTCACCATACCTCTTTTTCCTGCCCTGGCTGCTCTCTTAAACTGTTTGTGGTTGTTGTTAGGTGCCGTCCAGTCGTATCCGACTCATAGCGACTCTCATAGGGTTTTCAATGGCATATTGTTTCAGGATTGCCTTGGGAGTGGGTTGCCACGTCCTTCTCCCATTAAACTGTTCAGCTGCCTCTTATTATTTTGGCCACTACTACTGTCATTCAGGAGACAGTGCTCCCCTTCTGCTGCTTTCCCTAAGTTGTTGTTGACTGTTTGGCAGCTGTCAGTACCTTGCATCTCTCTACTTAATTAATAGGGCCTGCCCCTTTAAGCCCACAATTTTTGAAGCCCTTCCCCCACTGCTGTCAGTTACTATCAGAGAGAAGCAGGCAGCAGGGAAGCAGCTCCTGGGTGCTGGCCTCTGGTCAGTGGATTGCCAGCACTGCAGCAGTCATCAGAAGTGGAAGGGTAGAGACCTCACTTCCATCTTGTCAGGCAGGGCAGAGAACTGCTTCCCAGATGCCAACCTGAGCAGACTTGTGGCTCAGGGGTGCCTGCTCCAGTGGGGGTTTGGGGCGGGAACCGAAGTCCTCTCTGTCCTAGCAGTGGGGATGGGGGATGGGTCCCATGTGCCACCTAGTCTGTCACCTGCTGCTGCCCTGATGGCCACAGGAGGCAGTGTCACTGCTTCATTGTCCCCACTGTCATCTTTCCTGATGGTACCTTTTCCTTCTTCAGTCGTGTTACCAGATCAACTGTTACCCAAGGTAGGCAGAAAGACCATTTGTGAGAGACTTTTTATTGGGATTGTTGCTGCAGTATCATGGGGAGGAGCACAGGAGGGGTTCTTCCATGTCTCCCAGAGTGAGGTGAGGAGCCTGCTTATATAGGCAGAGAGGGGGTGTGTGCCCCAAGCACAGTGATTTTGTCACGCAAAGATAGTTTTGTGTTTATGCCAATTATACCATTGTACCCTGGCACTCATCACAGCAGTCCCTTTTGCTGGGCTGCCAGGGGAAGCACTCTTCCTCTGTCCTGGGTTGGTCACAGGGTCATCTAGAGTTCACTGATGCTTATGAGAGCAAAAGAAAAGAAAAAACATCCAGTGCAAACTGTAAGAAGTTTGAGGGCAGCCATGCCTGGGGAGCGTCTTCAGGATCTGGAGTTGAAGCAGGTAGTTTCAGTTCCGTAGCTTCCTTCAGATGGCTGTGGAGTGTTCACAATGGCAGTTGCTGGTGTGAGGGTGGCTCAGTTGGACAACAGTTCTTTTGCTCAAAGCAACTTGAGCCACAAGGGAGGCCCAAAGCTGCTAATGAGGGAATCAGATCACCCCATCCTCTTACACCAGTGTTTCCTTACAGAAAAATAAGCAGCACAAAGGGCACTCACCGTAAGGAAAAGAAATCCCTTATCATTAGCATAAATATTGTTTCTAACAGTGTATTCACAATACTGCCCACCCAGTACCCCAAGGAGAGGTGTGTCCCCCAGGTCTGTCTCACAGGTATGGGAAAGCATAGGGGAAAAGAGGTTCTAGCACTACAGGCCAAGGCTAAGCACGAATTTCAAGGACTAGAGGCAGAAGAGAGGCAAATTTCAGAGTAAGAAAGTTTAGAGCCGTGTGGAAATGGGATCAGAGAGAAAACAGAGATTGAAGAAGATAAGGTATCAGAACAATACTTGGGGATGATTCCTAGATCATTTTTATTGGCTCACAGATGCATGTTGCCTAGGATGGTCAAGAATATTACATGCGTCAAAGAAAGGTGACCTCCAGTTTTAATTATTAGGTGTCCAAATGAACAGACATCAGACAAAGAGCATGGCTAGGGGGAAGATGAGTGGATCATGGTATGTTTAGTCTGCAATGCATGTGAGAATTAGACAGCTGAATAGACATACCTGAAGTTTGGAAATGAGGAACCATTAAGGTAGATAAAATCATGAAAATGAAAGAGATAATTCAGAGAGCTTTATTAAAGTAATATTGTTGTTGTTGTTAGGTGCTATCAAGTTGAGTCCAACTCATAGCGACCCTCATAGGGTTTTCAATGGCTGACTGTTTCAGGATTGCCTTGGGAGTGGGTTGCCACATCCTTCTCCCATTTTGCGGTGCTGGGAATCAAACTTGGGACCTCAGAGACTGCAGAGCAGTGCTCTACCAACTGAGTTAAATCCCAGCCCATATTAAAGTAATAGGATTTCCAAAACTAGTGAAATACAGTGACTATAATGATCACTTTGCTCTTGCCCTGAATTTATAGGAGAGTTTGGTTTTAGGTTTCAAGTGGATGCTTCCTGTTTTATTCAAGAAGAATATGGTAATATTTTTCTAGCTGAGTGCGTTACAACAGTAGTACTTTATGAAAATTCATTCAAAATTATTTAGAATATACTATTAGACCTTGGAAATCTCCAGATTTCCAGTGTGCTAAGATCTTGGATTTGTTCTGACACTCTGACCTTGAGCAAACAATGAACAGGTCCTATTGCACTCTTCATCTGTAAAATAAAGAATAATAATTCTACATACACTAAAAGACAGATAGGATTGTCTTGAAAAATCAGATAAGATGCTAAATGTGAAAGTGTGGTTGTGAATTGGTAAGTACTACTTGCATGCCAGGAGTGATTATATTGATTGATATTTGTATATGCTTCACTCCACAGTATTTTTACAGTTTTCATGCTAGCCTCTAAGAGAGAAGTTTATGCTTTAACAATAATGCTGAGAGATATCTCAAAGGAAAGTACACAATGAAAATGACTATATAATAACTGACATTGCTACAGCTCTTTGACACAACAAACTTAATATTTTGAGGATAGAGATTATATTTTCCTTCCTGTACTCTTTGTCTAGCATAGTGTTGAACATTTGATAGGATATCAGCAAACATTTGTTGGGTGAATGAATAAATGAAAAAAATACGTAGGTGATAGATAGATAATAGAGAGAGATAAAGTTTAAACCTTATATGAATATTGAAAGGAGATTCTGGCTCGCCCTTTTCTCTCTCTCTCTCTCTCTCTCTCTCTCTCTCTTTCTTTCTTTTTCTTTCTTTCTTTCTGAAGTACTTGAGGTTGAACCCAGGGCTTCATCATACCAGGTAAGCACTCCACCACTGAGCTGCATCCCCAAATCCCTTTTTATTTTTAATTTTGAAACAGGGCCTCCCTAAGTTGGCCTTGAACCTGCAATCCTCTTGCCTTGGCCTCCTGAGTTGCTGGGATTCCAGGCATCCGCAAGGCTTCTGGCTGATCCTGGCTTTCAGTGCTTGAAGTTTCTCTAGGTGACTGGTTGCTAAATCTCTGAGCTTTATAATAAGCATGTATATTATATCACATAATTAATATATTTTATTATGATTTTCTGCATAGTACAAATTCCTTGAGGGAAGATATAGTGAGGAGACATTGTTAACAATCCAGTGAATAAACCATTAAACAAAATCATTTGTTAACAACAGAAATGACTGAGAGGTAGAACCTAGAACTTAATTATTATGTTTTACCACATTCCCTTCAATAAATACTTAAATGGGTATTTTATACTAATAAATATGTCACTATATTGAAAATTGAATATCTCTGTTATTAGTTTCATTTTTTCACGCCCCTTTGTGTATCATTCCATTGAGGATCTCCTTAAGCATCTTGAGCATCTTTCCTATTGTTGGTATTTGCCTACCATCATATAAGCACACAGCTCTCCTCTTAAAACAAAACTAAAACACCAGATATGACACTGCACACTGTAATCCAAGCAACTTGGAAGGCTGAGGCAGGAGGATCATGAGTTCGAGGCCAGAGGTAGCTTGCATAACTTAGCAAGACCATGTCTCAAAATAAAAAAATAAAAATAAAAAATGAGCTGGAGGTGCAGCTGAGTGGTAGAGTACCCTGGGTTCAACCACCTAGGACCGCAAACAACAACAACAACACCCTAAACCAAACAAACAAAAAATCTCCAAATATCCCTTAATATTCTGTCTCTCCATTCACTACCTTTTTACATTGGCTAGGCTTCTTTATCCAGTCACAGCTGAACTTCTCCAAAGACTTGTCTTCCTCTGTGTTCTTCATTTTTTGACTTCCCATTCACTGGACCTTCCCACTGCACCCACCTCCTACCCCAACCACTGTTCTCAAATGGTCCTGGAAGAGGTCACATACTGCCTGCAATGACCTCCTCCTTAGTCAATGTCCCAATTGCCTACTAACCTCTTAACACATAGCTCAACCTCGATCTCGTCATTTAGAAGTGACGGGTACTTCCAAATTTATAAGAAAAAAAGACAAACATTTTAGAAATATATGTCATATTTATATAAAAATATTTTCTAGTACTATAAATATGCATGTATGTATATATATATATATTTAATTTTTCTACTGGGTAACTTCACATTAGGGGTGTGAGTTATAACATTTGGCCTATCATATTGGCAAAGACACAAGTAATTGGTTATTGGAAGTATCAATTTGTTCAGCCTTTTCTGGGTGTAAGTCTAGCCAAATGTTTTCAAATGCTTTAGGTTAGGTTAGGTGCCATCGAGTCGGTATCCGACTCATAGCGACCCTCATGGGGTTTTCAATGGCTGACTGTTTCGGGATTGCCATGGGAGTGGATTGCCAGGCCCTTCTCCCATTTTTGTGGTGCTGGGAATTGAACTTGGGACCTCAGAGACTGCAGCGCAGCGCTCTACAAACTGAGCTAAATCCCAGCCCTTTCAAATGCTAGGGAGTTCATATCCTTTGACCCAGGAAACCTACTTGGGGGTTGCTGTCTTCAGCAATGAGAAGACTATACACAGATGAGTGTACAAGGATGCTTATTGCAGCATATCTTATATCCCAGATTATTTTAACCCACACGGGTTCACTAATAGGAGATTATTGAAGCCATTTCATTCCATCCATCCAAGGAATACTATGAAACCATAGAAAAGATGACAAAAATCTATATTTAATGTCATGGAAAACTTGTCCACCTATACTATTAAGTTTATGAAGTTTTAGGTAGAGAACAATTCTATTTTTAGTAAATATATATTATGAATTAAAAATTTTAGGAATCACATGCTAAATGTCCATAATCATTTTCTCTGAGTGGTGCACCTATGGGTGATTTTTATTTTATTCTTTCTATCTTTTTAATAAGGATGAATTTTATTGCATTCTGGAAGCAGTCATTTAAAGCTATGATTTGAAGCATCTTTCTCCTCATGGCAATGTGAGGGAGAGAGCTGGGTTCAAGGTTAAGTCAAGGTAACAAACATCTCCATTTAGTCACAAAGGTTTTCTCATAGGAGCCAAACCTCTTTCTCTAATTAACTTTGTTACCTTTATTCTTCATGGTAGGTGGTTCAACATGAAAATACTTGGACTCATCTCTGGTTTTCTAAACAGTGCTTGTTTCCTCAGAATTAGGTTTATAAATCCGTATTCTTCTTATTGGTTTGGTTCTTAATATCGACACCCAGCAATTCCCTCATTCTGTACCAGCTGCTTTGGAACAAATCAAATTTGTTAAAAACTTTTTAATTTTCATTTTCATTGATTTAGTGGTTTTCCCCATCACAATAATGTTCCTTTACTTTCTACATTCCTCGTTGCCCATCCTACCTCTTCACCTTAAGATACCCCTCCTCTTTGAAATTACGTATTGTTCCTGAGAGGCAATAGTTATAGACATAGCTAGTTCCTATGTTCAAATCCTAGCTCTGATATTCATTAGTTCTGTGACTTCGGGCTAGTCACACCACTTCTCTGAGGTTCAGTTTTCTAATTTACAATCTGTAAATCTTTATGTACTTCATAAGGTTTTGAGAATTAAATGAGCTACCAAAGGCCCCTCACTCAGGACAGTGCCTGGCATGTGGCAGTCATGATGTAAGTGACACCTGTCATCATTTCGACTGTACTTTCCTTCCTAAACCAGAATGTGATCCCATTTCATCATACCCGCAGTCAGCTTGCATTAATCACAATACCTCTTAGAAGCAGTAAGTGGAGGCAGGACATTGGTTAAGGCCAGAGGAAGGTTGTCTCACTTGGGAGCTACCTCCCTGTAAAAAACCCTGCGCAGGGCACCTTGTACGTCAGGGTTCCTGAGGCTGTAGATGAGTGGGTTCAGCATGGGGCTGATGACCGTGTTGAGGATGCCAATGCCTTTGTCCTTGTCCGATGACTTCACTGACCCCAGCCTCATGTAGCTGAAGACACCTGTGCCGTAGAAGATGCCCACTATAGTGAGGTGGGAGCTGCACGTGGAGAAAGCCTTCTTCCTGCCCTCAGCAGAGCGGATTCGCAGCACAGCAGCTACCACATGAGCATAGGACACCATGATGAGGACCAAGGGGGCCACACCCATGAAGGCTGCTGCTACAAAGAGCAGCTGCTCATTGAGCTGGGTGCTGGAGCAGGAGAGCTGGAAGAGCTGGGGGAGGTCGCAGTAGAAGTGGTTAATTACATTGGGGCCACAGAACTTAAGAGTAGACACAGCAACAGTTTGGGTCAGAGCATTGCTGAAGGAAAAGACACATGACATGCCCACCGAGGCTTTCTGGATGCCCCAGTCCATGCGAGTTCTATAGGTGAGGGGCTGGCAGATGGCCAGATAGCGGTCGTAGGCCATGACGGTCAGTAGGAAGCAGTCTGTCCCAGCAAGAAAGTGGAAGAAGAAGAGTTGGGAAAGGCAAGCCCTGTAGAAGATGCCTCTGTCATTGGAGATGAGATGCCTCAACATGGCAGGAACAGTGACAGTGATACATCCAACATCCAGCAGGGACAGGTTTCCCAGGAAGAAGTACATGGGGGTGTGGAGTTTGGGTTCAATAAGAATGGCGGCCAGGATGCTGGAATTGCCGGCAATAGTAGCTATGTAAGCCAGAAGGAAGATGACGAACAGGATGGGCTGCAGGGCTGGAGTCTCTGTTAGACCCAGCAGGACAAACTCAGCCACAAGTGAGCCATTTCCTGATGTCCCCAGATCCATGGCTCTTTTCTCCCAGCAGTAAACTGAGCAAAGTTGGAAGGTCCCAAAGGTGATAAAAGGAGAATGACATCTTGATAACATACACCAAGTGTAGCAATGTCCAGGAGAGGCCGGGATGTAAGGATACATACAATTAGGGGGAGAAAGTTAAAGACTGAGGCATAATAGGAAAAGACTAGATAAATAAGACTCCTAATAGGTAAGAACAGTGGCATTGGAAAGACTCAATCAATATAAAAAGAGAAACAAATAGGACATTTGAAAATGAGAGGGAAAGATGATTTTCCTGAGGCTAAAGTTCCAGGAAGAAAACCACAAGTCTGCAGATGGCCATATTTTGGGTAAACAAGATCCCAGAGGATAAAAGGAAAGCTTCAGGAGAAGGGAGAGTGGGAATTCTTCTCCTCTATGTCTCTGCAACTTCCATATACACATGTCATCATACCACCATTCCTTGGTCTCCTTGGGGGATTAGCTCCAGAACTCCTCAGATACCAAATCTGCAAATGCTCAAGTCCCTTATGTAAATGGTCATAGTGTTTGCATCTAACCTATGCAATCCTCCCATTTACTTTAAATTATCTCTGTTGTTGTTGTTGTTAGGTGCTGTTGAGTCATATCAGACTCATAGCGACCCTTATAGGGTTTTCAATGGCAGTTTGTTTCGGGATTGCCTTGGGAGTGGGTTGCCACATCCTTCTCCCTTTTTTTTTTTTTTTTTTTTTTTTTTTTTTTTTTTTTTTTTTTTTTTTTTTTTTTTTTGTGGTGCTGGGAATCAAACTCGGGACCTCAGGGACTGTAGAGTGGCGCTCTACCAACTGAACTAAATCCCAGCCCTAAATTATCTCTAGATTACTTATAATACCCAATACTATATAAATGCTATGTAAATATTTGTTATCCTGTATTGCTTAGGGAATAATGAAAAGCCTGTACTTTTTCAGGACAGATGCAATTTTTTCTCAAATATTTTCAACCCATGATTTTTCCCAAATATTTCCAACCAGTGATTTTTCCAAAATATTTTCAGCCCATGATTGGCTGAATCCACAGATATGGAACTCATAGATACAAAGGGCTGACCATAAGTGATGACTGCAGAGAGACCACTAAGGGCTTAGACTATTAGAATACTAACTTCCACACATGAGTCTCGGTGTGTAGTGTTAGTTAAGAGAAAGGTGCAATGCAATGGAAAACAGTGAAACTACATGAAGGCGCCTCACTGAAGACATTTCCAGCTTCAGAGCTGGTGACATGAGCCCATATTGCTTTTCTCTATATACAAGCTGGAAAAATTGGGCCCCAAAGTATTGACATTTTACTGTGTAAGAAGAAGGTAAAAAGAACTTTGAGCAAGGAAAGAGTTTCAAGGCTTTAGCTCCAGGTGGTTTGAATGGCTGCACAGTGGCTCTGCCTCATTGAATGCCCAGCTGGACTCTCTCCCAGCTGGAGTCTTGAGCAAGAAGATACTCAGAGCCTGAATTTCTCTCAGCCTCCCATTCCACTGCCAAAAACCTTTCACTCTTGTCTCTCCTGAATCTACACATCTTCTAACCTATGTACTGTCATGGGCTCAGTGACCACAAAAGGCCACAGTCTGTTACATGGCTGTAGATGGTCCACATATGTAGTCCCTTAGATGTCACCTCCCCAGCCTGGAAGTGGTCACACTAATAAAACACACTGCGATCCACCTCACTTAGGTGTAGATAAATTTGTGTCACTCACGTGGAGCCTGACTCACATGGGAAAAGGCTGTAGTTAGAGATCTCCAAGGGCAAAAGGCAGGAGCAGAGGAAGACATTTCCAAATGAGCAAAGTCGTCAGGTACACAATGGGCCAACCACCATTGAAGGATGTGGCTCCTTCTCTGTATGGACCCATTCTTACCATTACCTCCAACTTGGTTTCTCCAAAGCTGAACTGCCCTTCTTCCCTCTCTGTCTGCTCCTGTTTGAGCTAGTTTGGCAACAGTTAGTGTGGCTCGAAACCTTAGTCTTCATTCTCTCCCCGCTTCCCCTTCCCTCTCACAGTCAAGTGCCCAAGTCCCCCTGGAGCTTTGTGAGGGAAGAGAGAAGATATTTCAAGGCCCACGAGGGTAATTCATCCCTTGTATGGAAACCAAGTTGTGAGCATGGAGTGAAGGGTCTTGGAATGGCACTCACCTAGGTAAGGGGACAGGCACTTCTTGGGCAAAGAGGAGGCCAAGTGGCCCCCACAGAGGGGAAAGATTATAAAGGACACAGAGGCAAGGAGACAAACAATTTGGCTGACATCATTTCCACATAGGGATTTTTCTCCTCCCCATTGTTACCCCTTGGAGGCCTCAGAAATTAACAACTTCCAGGGGGACCCACAACAGATAAACACCTGCTTTGACAAAGACATAATGATCTCTGGTACCTCTAAAATGTTTTGGGCTTTCTCAACATATTTCCAATTATGACCTTCATAGATATGGCAAAAGTTGTTCATAAATTTAACCAACATGTTTTTGAGCACTTGTTATGAACCAGCAGTCTTGTTACTCACATTTTATAGTTAAAATGGCTCTCAGAGAGTCTTTTTAAATCAAATGTTAAATATATGTATTAATGGAACTCAGTGTGATGTTTACCTGCCTGTATACAGCATGCACCAATCAAATCCAATCTCCCTTTTTCCACACACTATCTCCTCAATCTCTAGTTATAAGCACTATTCTACTTTTAAGTCAACTTTTTTTTTTTTTTAAATCTCTCACATAAGAGAGAGGACATATAGTACTTTTCTTTCTGTGTCTGGCTTATTTCATTTAACATAATGCCTCCAGTTCCATCCACGTTTCTGCAAATAACAGGATTTCCTTCTTCTTCCTGGCTGAATAATACTGTTGTGTGTATGTATCACATTTCCAGAAGTCTCCCAGCCTAGAAAGTAACACAATTCTGGGGACAGAATTGAGATTTGGGCTTTCTGGTTTTGTCCCAGCCAGTGGTCTGAGGAGAAGGGAGAGGAGAGGAGCAGTGACTTATGACTGTCTAGCCTTGCCGGCAGCAAGGGGCTAAGAAGAGGGCAGAGCCAGGGGCAGGAACTGCTCCTATTTCATCTCTGGAACAGTGTCTTCTCCACCATATTACAAGGTCACTTCACACCACAGCTCACTTTACCATCCTCAAACACAGCTTCACTTACTGGATCAAACAAATGTCTTGCTTTTCCTCTGCTGTCACAGTACAATCCAGACCTCATAACATCCTGACTCTAAATATTTTCCGGCCTCATGCCTCCAATGCCATGAGAAAAGAGAAAGGTTTAGAGCATCTTCTAGACCAGGACTATCCTACTTTTACTAACTCCTGAGGATGGCTTAAGGCACCAAATACAATTCTTAACATTCTTTGTTCGTTAAAGTTTTCTGCCAGGCGCGGTGGCGCATGCCTGTAATCCCAGCAGCTTGGGAAGCAGAAGCAGGAGGATCGCAAGTTCGAGACCAGAGGCAGTCTGCATAATTTAGCGAGACCCTGTCTCAAAAGTAAAAAAAAAAAAAAAAGGGGAGGGGGGCTGAGAGTGCAGCTCAGTGGTCCAACACTTGCAGAGCATGCAAGCGCGAAGCTCTGAGTTCAACCCCCAGTAACACAAAAAATAAATAAATAAATAAATAAAAATAAAAAATAAAGTTTTCCCACTGGCTTAAGTCTGTCATGGGCCAAGCAGAGGATTAGGATGAGTTGAGATTTCTGTTGTTCTAGGAAGAGGACCTCCAGGTTATGGAGTCCAAATAGAACCCACCCTGTGTACCTTCTTCCCCTGGCATAACAAAGGCTGTGTTTGCTCCCTGGAAAGTCTCCATTTCTCACACCCTCTAACCCAGGAAAATCCATCCTGGATGGCAACTTGTAGGTCTTTTGTCTTCTAGGAAATGGCCCATGAACCCATGGGGCTGGGCTGGGTTCTCTTCCTCTCTACTGCCATAACAATGTGAAGGCAATGTGTGCTGCTGGTCCTCAACTTTTATCTCTATCCTAATCATTAAGCATTTTACTCTAATACAGAACCATGGATATTTCCACCTGAACATCCCAAAGGAACCTTAAGAAGTACAAAACATCATTAATCCTTTTTGTACAAAACACATACACACACACACACACACACACACACACACACACACACACACTTGAGTAGAACCACATGGCTTATGGTGGAAAAAGTAGCAGGACACAATGATACCCTTCACTCTCCCTGTCCTGCATGGGTTGAGCATCTGTGTTATTCAGCTGTCATTGCTGTGGCAGAAAAATCAACCAAAAGAAGTTTATGGAAGAAAAGTTTTTTTTGGATGTCACAGTTAGAGATTCGGTCTACAATGGCAACAAGGTGTGTGTGTGTGTTGTGTGGGGGAACAATCATCAGGGCAGGCAGCTGGATCCATGGCAGATAATTTCACAGCATTGAAGGGAGAAGGCAGAGAGAGCTTCTTGGAACTGCAGGTGCAAAGGCCCATGCCTAGTGACCACTTCTGCAAAGGTGAGTCCTACCTCCCAAAGTTCTATGATCTCCACAAATAGTACCACCAGCTGGAAACCAAATATTAAAGCACGTGATCTTTGGGGGACATTTTATATCCAAGTCATGACATTCTGCTCCTGGTCCCCAAAGGTCCATGACCATCTCATAATGCAAAATGCATTCAGTCCAACTTTAAGAGTCTCCCAAGTCTTAACAGTCTCAACCATGCCTAAAAGTCCAAGTTCAAAGTTTCCACTGAGACTCAAGGCAATCTTAACTGTGGACCCTAAAAAACATACTTCCAACATAAAATGACACAGAGTAAATATTCCTATTCCAAAAGTGAGGAATGAGAACACAGAAAGGAAAGATCATTCCACAGCAAGACTGATATCCCGATGGACAAACAAAACCTGTTGGCTAAGTCTGGCATCTGGTACATGAAACATCATCTGGTGTCTGGCATCATCTGAGCTTGAACAGGCTTGCACACCTCCACCCCTGTAATGCTGCCATTTTCAGCACCAGTGGCCTTCCTGTGCTGGCACCACATTTTGCTGGCAGCTTCCCTTGGCAAATATTTCATGACACTAGCATCTCCATTGCTGCTTAGGCTCCACATGCAAACTTCATGCATTAACCCTTCAGGGACTCTCCACAGGTCACCCAACCCTGGTGCATATTGCCTGGATTCACAGACTATCTTCTGAAACCTTGGTGGCCGCCTTCATAATTCCTTAACTCTTGCATTCTTCATATCTGCAAAACCAGCATCTTGTGCATGTCGCCAAGGGTTGCTTCTGGCTCAAGAGGTAGCTCCATTCTTTTGTACTATGGCTTCAGTGGTGTTCTTCATGTGTCCAGGCTAAGAAACCATTTCCCTGGGTGGCCTCTTTTCAAATGGGATTTTAGTTTCATGCCCTGGGATCTTAGATGAGAGGTGAGTTTGGCTGACTTCTTTGTGGCCCCAGGCCATCTTTATTGTCACAGTGCAAAATGCACAGCTTTTCTTTACTTCAGTTATCTCCTTGCTTGAAATGGCCCTCTTCACAGTAATCTTAAAAAGCCCTCACATGGGGGTGCAGTGGCGCATGCCTGTAATCCCAGCAGCTCGGGAGGTGGAGGCAGGAGGATCGCAAGTTTGAGACCAGAGGCAGTCTGAGTAACTTAGTGAGACCCTGTCTCAAAAAGTTAAAAAAAAAAAAAAAAAAAAAGGCTGGAGGCGGCAGCTCAGTGGTCCAGCACTTGCAAAGCTGCAAAGCATTCAAGTGCAAGGCCCTGGGTTCAACCCCCAGTAAAAAAAAAAAAAAAAGAAAAGAAAAGAAAAGAAAGAAAAAGAAAAGAAAAGAAAAGCCTGCACCACCTCAGCTTTTTGCCTTTCTAAACTGCAAATTTTCCATATCTTCCCTGCTGTGACTTCTGCTCTACTTTCTCATTATATAGTTGGCTGAGTGCAGCAAGTAACAACCAACATACGGTCTGAACATTAGGCCTTTTTGATATTTCCTTGGTCAAGTTAATTTATCCACTCCTTTTAAATTCAGCCTCACTCAAATCTTTAGGACATGGGAAGAATGTACATCAGGTGTTTTATTTTGTTTTGTTTTGCCATGGTGTAACATAAGTGGTCTCTAGTCCAGTGCCCAACAGAGTCCTTATTTTTCTCCAAAACCCTTTGAGTCCCATATGCATTTTTATCAGCAGCAGCATTTTAATCTTCCTTTCTCACACCAGAACCTCCCCTCAAGCTCTCCAGGGCTTCTCTCACATGCATCTCCAAATTCTTCCAGACTCTGCCTGCAAACAAGTTCTAGAGGCCTAAAAACCACATTGTTAGGTTTCTGCCCACCAATGACCCCACACTCTGGTAACAATTTTCAGTATTAGTCAAATGTTGTTTCTGCAATATAAAAATCAACTGAAACAAGGATATGGAGGAAAAGGTTTATTTGGAGCTCACAGTTAGAGAATTAGCCCATAGTGGAAGCAAGGCATGATGACGGGGTGGGCATCTGGGCAGATAGCTAGGTCCATGGCAGATGACCTCATAGGATTGTGGGGCAGGAGGCAAAGAGAGCTTCCTAGACCTGTAGGGCACTGCCTAGAGAGGCAGTTCCCCGCTGGGGCCTATCTAGGCCCCTTGGAGGTCTGAGGCTTGTTCCCCAGGCAATCACCTTTGCCCTACATCTGGGAATTCAGGGTCATCAAGCTCCCAAAGATGGCGCTGGCAGCCAATCCCTTGTCTCAGATCCCCTGACACTGATTGGCTGTTTCCAAACCACCAAACAGCTCCTGATTGGACCATTCAGGAACCATCCCTGATTGACTACTTTTACAAAACCAAATTTGCATACAACCCCCATTGGCCAAGACCCATATGGGGTGACTGCCTCTGATTGGTCCCCAGCTAGTCCCTGGAGAGTATATAAGGGCAGTACATGGAGCAATCTGGGTCCATTCCATCGACTGGGACAGGCAAGGAAACAATAAAGAGCTGTTGGAGCAGAGCACTTGGAATTGGCATCTTCACTAGGAAGAAAGAAGCAAGGAACCACTGTGGGCATAAGCCTCTGAGCCTGCCTTTCTCAAGGCTTCTCAGAGCAGCTGGGGGACATAAGCCTCCTTTGCGGGCAACACAGCTCTCGGGTGCTCCTCTCCCCCTCACCAGAAGATGGGTTTTTGGAGGCTATTTCCCGCTCACGGCCAGAGCGAGTCCAGTGGCAGGGTGACACCCCACATAGACCCATTGGTCCAGGGTAAAAACCTCCAGAGGCCTGCCCCTAGAGACCACTTTCACAAAGCTGAGTCCTGCCTCCTAAAGTTCCATAACGTCCACAAACAGTGCCACCAGCCAGGGGTCAAATGTTAAAGCAGATGACCTTTAAGGGACATTTTATATTCAAACCATGCCAGCATCACTAGCATGGACACAGAATGGCAAGCTGATCAATAGAGAAGGACTCCTCCACCCCACCCCAAGGCCTCCCAAAATACTCCTCATAGTTACAGGTACTGGAGGTAGGATGGGAGCATGTGGGGAACTACATAACAGCTGGCACTTCCTGGATGAGGAAGTAATTTCATCAAAACAAAGGAGTCTGCAGTCATGTGAGCCACCATACAGTATGGTCTTCCTTCAAGTAATTTCTTGCTAAGCTACCAAAACAGGGAAAGAGATGAGTATCCAGAGCTTCTCAAGATCCTCTGCCTCACCTTGCTTAATGTGATGAGAATGTGCCATCCATTTATTGACCAACTGAGCCAGGGAATGTGCTCTTCAAGAGGTGACCAAAGAGAGGCATGGTCACTGCCCATATGGAACTTACTACCCCATCAAGAAGGCAGGTGTTAACCAAATAGTTTTCACCTGATTGCTGTGTCTCTGGATGTCACAAGTGCCTGTGTATGCACACATAATCCATACACACAGATTGATACACACATATATCAATACTTCATCTTTTTATAAGAAGATAATGATACTAACTAAAAGTTTATTTTCAGTTTTTAAGTGCTATCTTAATGTTTTGAGCATCAATGTATTATTCTTCAAAATGACTTTCTAATATGCTAACATTTGCATGTGCCAAAATTTACTTAACCATTGGATATTTAATTTCTTATTTTAAACTATTATCTTTGCATCTCTGACTTTTTTCTATGTCCTGAGTAGTTTCTGCCCTTGTAGTTGGTGTAAGAAACTTGTTTCATCCATTGATAGTCTGCCTTCTCAAGAATAGATTCCATATTACCTTGTGACAAAATTAAAAATTACTGTTGGGCACTGGGGCAAATGCCTGTATCCCCAGCAACTTGGGAAGCTGAAGCAAGAGGATCCCATGTTTGAGGCCATTGGCAGCCTGTACAACTTAGTGAGACCCTATCTCAAAATAAAAAATAAAAATGGGGCTGAAGGTGAGGCTCAGGGAACTTGCCTAGCACATTAAGGCTGAATTCAGTTTAAAGCTCTGTTGCACATGTAGTGCTGTCTGTGACCCAGTTATGAATGAGAGTGAAAGTGAGAGAAGACTTTGCAATAATTGCAGACTACAAATCAAACTATTCTTGCTTTGGACCTTAGATCCAGTCATACTTAAAGTGTCTATGTTATTTAGAGGTACTAAATAAGCTTCTTTCAAGTACCAATAGAAGAACCAGAATGCAAATATGAGTGCTCTAGAACCAATCTATGCATTCTTCAGCAGACACATATTCTCCTTTTGAGAATCAATAGCATTGAACACTGCAACACTAACACATAACCATGGAGCATCAAGTACTTATGCAACAAACTGCTTATGATAAAGTAAGTGCTATGTGACCCATCAAGGTATAACATTATTATGTGCAGCTACAATCTATCACCAAAGAAAACAGTATGCAAGCCATGATCTTGGGTATGTTTTGAAAGTGTAAGAAATTAGCATAACCATGCAGGTCAAGCAACCTATTTAATACTCACCAGATTAGTAGATCAGTAGATCTCCTCTTATTCAATTCATACTTAAGACTCCTATAATTAGATTACTGAGGAGGGAAAAAAGCCCCTTAGAACTGGTTTTCACTTAGTTTTACTCAGTACACCACCATCAAATGGAAGTAAAAGATACAATATTCCCACAAAAAGACATGCAAGTAGAAAGGAGGCCATTGGTGGTGGGGGCGGAGATGGGAGAGGAGGGGCACAAGAGGGGAAGGGGGAAGGTATGTGTGCAATGTACAATGAAATACATATATGAAAATGTTACAATGAAATACTTGTCAGAATGAAACACATTAAGTTGTCATTAAACATTTCCAATAAAAAATATATATACATATATGTATATAATAAAATATTTTTTTCAGGTTAAAAAAAAAAAGATACAATACCCTAGAGATGCAATGTCACAGAGGTGGCCCTGATGGGCAGTAGTGAAGAGAAATCAATTCTCCATGTGGGAAGAACTACAAATACCTCAATTCTTTGGACTAAGCAGTAGGAAAAAACCTATGATTCTTTATGGACTCATGAGTAGCTGTTAATGGTTTGGTTGAACTTGGGAAGAACAATGCAAGATTGGTGTCAAGTAAGTTCTGGGGAATGCGTGTCTGTATCAAATTCTCAGGATGGGCCTGGACTATAAAGATTATTTTTGTTCCATATGAATAAATATTCATTCCAAAAGATAACAGTTGCAGAAGAAGCTGTTAATAATCAGTAGAAGAGATGACATGTTCTACATATGTCAGTCAGCATCTTCCCCATCCGCCCAAGGGCATGATGTGCCTATGTACAAAACAGCCATGGGGACAAGGATGGGGACTACGTACCACTCAATGACATGGACTTGTCTTCGCTGAGCCTTACTTTACAATTTCTACTGCCGAGTACCTTCCTACCAACAGAGACCAACACTCAGCCCTGGAAACGTCACTCGTTCCTAGAAGACCGCTGTGGTTTAAGTGTATCCCCCAAAGATCATGGGATGGAAACTAACCACCAATGCAAGTGTCAAGAGGTGAGACTTTTAAGAGGTGATCAGGACAGGAAGGCTCTGCCCTATTTACCTTCTAACGACTGTGTCTCCACATAGGGCACACTGGAGGTCAGGGCTTCTATATTTTAATTTTGAGGGAAATATGTTTTGGCCCATATGTTGAAAATAACATCTGAAAATATATCCAACCATATATGAACATCAAAGATGCATATAAAAGAATAATTAGTAATTTTCAACAATTATATCAAAAATTAGAAGAATTTATATCAACCACTGTTATCAAATAGTCAAAGAACAAGCAGTTTCATTCACCATTGGAATAATAGTGCAAGATTTTTGTAGGGTAGGAAAACAAGGGTATGTCAAAATCTAAATTTTTATTTTATTCAACTCAAGAATTTTACTTATCAGAACTTATGGAAATAGTTGCAGAATAATAAAACACATCTCTAAAGAATATTCATTCCATTATTGATTGTAAATGCAATAAGTGTAGAAATAATTTAAACTCTATCAAAAGGAGTATAGTTAAATGAATTATGATTTACTCAAAATAAAGCTAGGCAGCCATTAAAAAGAAGAAGGTAAGAGGCCAGGTGTGGTGGTGCACACCTATAATGCCAGCACTTGGGAGGTTGAGACAGGAGGAATGCAAGTCCAAGCTAACCTGGCTACACAGTGAGACTCTATCTCAAAACAAACACACAAACCAACAAAAAACAGTTTTTAGATATTTGACAGGCAAAATAATATACCATGTACTGAGTAAACTAAAACCAAGACATGTTGTTAGGTGCCATCGAGTTCTATCCAACTCATAGTGACCCTCATAGGGCTTTCAATGGCTGATTGTTTTGGGATTGCCTCCGGAGTGGGTTGCTACGTCCCTCTTCCATAAGCATGACATAACACACCCTTATTGATGTGAAATATACGTAAACATGTTTATACTGATATAGAAATATATTAACATGCTTATATTTATATAAAAAAGCAGAAGGGTAAGTGTCAGTTCTCAACAGTGGTTACCTCTAAGAATTGAATTATGAAGAATAACAGAGGGAGTGAAAGTTTTGACTTTAATTTTCTATTGCTAAAATTTTGTTTTGTTTTCACTTTTATAAATGTAATTTCTAATGAAAAACTAAAAGCAATGAATATTTCCATTTTAGAAAAAAAGGGAGAAATCCCAAAAGAAATATACCTTCTGCTCTGTGAAATACCCTAGAAGCTTGCAATGTCAACAGGATACTAGAAAGCACTGTCTCAGCTTATACTGGGTGAGGTGTGGATCATTGTGTGGGATCTTGCGTGAAGGCAGGAGGTGGGAGCTGCTATCAGGGAAGCCCAACTGCAGGATGCGATGATTCTTAGCACTAGATTGTAACTTTCCATATTTTAGTTTGGAGAGAATCTTTGCTGGCATTTTTGGACCCTAGCAAAAAACAAAGGAAGGATCCTTCTTGCAGAACCATGAACCTCCCAGGATTCAGGGCTTCCTGGGTTCTACCTCCCTCTGGACCAGGAAAGCCTCCTGGGACCAAGTAGCAACAAGCCGAGAGCCCTGGTCTATAGAACATGTATCCTGTGACCAGCTAAAGCCTCTGTGGGGAACAGAGTATTACCTTCTAACAACAGTCATCTCGCTGAGGATCTAAGAGAGACAGGGACAGTTGCTATGGTTCCTGCCCTCCTGAGACACCCATTATGCTAGGCTTCGCTTTCCTGTGAGCACCCTCTGCAGGGCACCCTGCACATCAGGGTTCCTGAGGCTGTAGATGAGTGGGTTCAGCATGGGGCTGATGACAGTGTTGAGGATGCCAATGCCCTTGTCCTTGTCTGAAGCCTCCACTGAACCCAGCCTCATGTAGCTGAAGACACCTGTCCCATAGAAGATGCCCACCACGGTGAGGTGGGAGCCACATGTGGAGAAGGCCTTCTTCCTGCCCTCGGCAGAGCGGATTCGGAGAACTGCAGCTGCCACATGGATGTAGGAGGTGACAATGAGAATCACAGGGGCACCTGCCATGAGGACACCCAAACCAAAGAGCAGCAGCTCGTTGAGTTGGGTGCTGGAGCACGAGAGCTGGAAGAGCTGCGGGAGGTCACAGTAGAAGTGATTGATCATATTAGGGCCACAGAAGTTGAGTGTGGATATGGCCACCGTATGAGTCAGTGCATTGGTGAAAGCACAAGCCCAGGACACAGCCACCAATATCCTCTGAACTGTGTGGCTCATGCGGGTGCTGTAGGTGAGGGGCCGGCAGATGGCCAGGAATCGGTCATAGGCCATGGCTGTCAGCAGGAAGCAGTCCACCCCAGCCAACTGATGGAAGAAGAAGAGCTGTGTAAGGCAGGCTCCATATGGAACGGTGTGCTTGTAGGACAAGAGATGACCCAACATTGAGGGAACAGTGACAGTGATGCACCCAACATCCAGCACTGATAGGTTCCCCAGGAAGAAGTACATGGGGGTGTGGAGTTTGGGCTCCACCAAGATGGCTGCCAGGATACTAAGGTTGCCCCCAACTGTGAGCAAGTAGGCAAAGAAGAAGAGGGCAAAGATAGCTGGCCGAAGCCCTGGGGTCTCCACCAAGCCCAGTAGAACGAATTCAGTAACTGATGTGCCATTGGTCCCAGATTCTGGCTCCATGAATCCCTGTAACAAGACATTCCAGAATGGAAGGGGTCAGGCTTCACTGTTTTGTTATTCAGTGAAAATATATTAACCAAATTCCCAAGCTACAGGATGAATTTCGAAGTATCCTAATGGGTTTCTTCTCACTCCTCAGCCCAAACACCTCTCTCTGCCTTTACTTCAGTATCTTTACCTGACTCATATGTGGAGTACCTGATGTCACCACTACCTGGGACTTCAACCCTCTCCTCATGAAAGGTACTTCACGAATAAAGAAAAGATGGTGTATACATGCAATGCATTATTATTTAGCTATAAACAAGAATGAAATCCTGTCATTTGCAGCAAAATGGATAGAAATGAAAGCCATTATATTAAGTGAAATAAGCCATGCCCAGAAAGACATGTGCCATCTTTTTTTCTGTCATATGTGGAAGTTAAAACTGTTGACTTGATTGTAGAATAGTGATTACTAGGGGCTGGGAAGGGTGCAATGTGGGCATAGATAAAGGGAGGTGGATAACAGGTGTCAGACCAGATCAGGAAGTATTCAAGGTAATACAGAGGTAGACACATAAATGGGTATAAAAACAGTTAGATAAAAGAATTAGTTCTTGTCTTTCACAGCACCATGGGATGACTATAGTTCAGAATAACATATTAGGTATTTTATAAAGATATAGAAGAAAGGAGCTCAAAGCTTCCAAATATAAAGAAATGATATTGGGTGCCAATGAGTCAGATCTGACTCAGCGATCCTATGTATAACAGGACAACACTGCCCAGCACTATGCCATGTCCATGATCATTTTATGTTTGAGTCCAGTGCTGCAGTCACTATATTTCTTCTCATTTTTAGTCATGCAAAAGGAGGACCCAGGGACTATACTCCATTCCCATCATTAAGGTTAACTCTACTTTGAAGAGGCAACTCTTCCCCAGTTGTTACTGGAATGTCTTCCAGCCTGTGGGGCTCATTTTCTAGCACAGTATTTGATGGTGCTTCTCTGCTATTCACAGGGACAAAGACATAGTAGCACACTCCCAAAACAATTAGCCATTGAAAAGAAATGATAAGGAGAGGGAAATGCTAATTATCCTGATTTGAACAGTGCATGCTTTATGTATGGGTTGAAATATCACACTGAGCCCTATTAATATGTGCAATTAATACATGTTAATTAACATATATTAAAAATAAAATTTAAATATTTTTAAAAAGGTACTTCAATCATTTCTTTCTTTGTTACCTAAAATCAACAGATGAGGTTCGCCAGCAAGAAGCTATATGTTAGATATAGGGAAAATACAAGGCTAAAAGTTAAAGTGATAGATAGTAGAATAGAAAGGAGCACACTAATTGATCATAAATCCTTCCAAATTTATTAGAAATAAAACAAAATAAATCTCTGACAATAATAAGGAAGAAAAAAGTAAAGATATACAAAATTAGGCATCAAAAGTTATGCTAACCACAGATCAAAAATAAATTCAAATAATCTTGGAATACTATCTGCTCCTATTTGAACAAAGGATTCAAGAACCATCCCCAGATGAAATCAACCAGATATAACTTTTAAAAAATTCAAAAATGTACTTCTGTGTGCATGTTTCAGCTTTATTCCTCTTATACCCAAATTATCTTAAACTTGTCATTGTAAAGAGAATTTCCATGCTATATAAGCCTCCTCTAGTTCAGAAAAAAGAAAATCTTCCCATTCATTTTTCAAAAATCAGGAAATTCTGATTCTAAAATGTAACAATGATAGAAGAACAGGAATGGTTCTACATTATTCTTTTTGATAATATGTCCACAAAAATCCTAAGAACAATAAATAAAACTCACCATTATCAAATATATTTAATAAAAAAGAGAAGATGATTTAACATTAGTAAGTCTACTAGGATAGCATATTAATGGCACTAAAGAGTGGAAGATTTTCTAAAAGCCAATTCATAAATGTCTATATTCATTTGTGATGTAGCGAAAAACTTTTTTTTTTTTTTAAAGAAAAAGAGCCTTCAAAGTTACATAGAATGGAAACGTGACTTTATGTAACTTTATGAATCAGGACATATCTCATTTATTGGGGTATGTGAGCCTGTATCCATTATATGGTAAAGTGGCAGTGATATTTCTGTTAAAATCAGGAGCTAGAAAATGGCCTTCAAGACTTCAAGTATTTTTCATTATTCTAAAAGTTGTGGGCAAAGAGATGAAAGTTACTTAAACATTAGAAAGGAGAAAGAGAATAACTTAGAATTAATAAAGTTACCTAAATAAAAACCAAAGGGAAGAAGGAATGAAAAACCTTGGAAACTCAGAATTCTCAGGAAGTTAGCAAGGTAGGTAAAAGTAATTAAAGCCAGTTGTGGTGGTACACGCAGGAGGCTGAGGTCAGGTGAAGGTCAGCCTGAGTCACATAGTGAGAGTCCATTTTAAGACCAAAAAAAAAAAATTAATTATACACAGTCAGTAGATATATTTATTTCAAGCTCTCTACCATTGAAATGCACCCATTTAACTTTTTTTTCTTTCTTTTTTTTTTTTTTTTGGTACTGGGGGTTGAACCCAGGGCCTTGCATTTCCATGCTTTGCAAATGCTGTACTACTGAGCTGCACCCCCAGCCCATTTATTTACTTTTTTTTGAGAGAGCGTCTCGCCAAATTACACAGACTGCCTCTGGTCTTGAACTTGTGATCCTCCTGCCTCCGCCTCCTAAACTACTTGGGATTACAGGCATGTGCCACCATGCCCGGCTTAGCCCATTTATATTGAGACAGAGTCTCACTAAGTTATGCAGGCTGCCTCTGACTTCGAAATTACAATCCTCCTTTCTCTGCCTCCAGAGTCACTGGGATTACAGGCTTGTATCACTGCACCTGGCTAAAAGTCAGTAGATTTCTTATTAACCAATAATATTCAGCTATAAAAACTAAAATTCCCAATTCATAACAGATATCTTTTGATATAAAATTAAGACTAAGCAGGAACTACCAAAATTCCAGTGACATTCTTCACAGAAATAGAAAAAAATCCTAAAGTTCATGTGGAAACCCAAGAGATCTTTCTTAGCCAAAGCAATACTGAGCAAAAAGAGAAATGCTGGAGGTATCTGTCTTCAAGTTATACTATAGAGCCACACTAACAAAAAACAGTATGGTACTGGCAAAAAAACAGATATGTAGACCAAAGGCATAGAATAGAGGATCTAGAAATAAACTCTCACAGCTAAAGCCATATAGGTCTTAACAAAGATGCCCAAAACAAACAATGGAAAAAAGCCTTTTCAATAAATGGGCTAAGAAATCTGGATATCTGCTTATAGAAAATTGAAGCTAGATCGCTCTCTTTCTCTCACTCTGTAAATCAACAGAAAATGCTTCAAAGAGCTTATTGTAAGACCCCAAAATTTGAAACTGCTAGAGAAAAACCTAGGGGAAATACTTTAAGATCTAGACATAGGTAAGGACATTCTGAATAAGGTACTCCGATATCTAAGAAACTGAGCAAAAGAAATTGTATTAAATTAAAAAGTTTCTGCACGGGGGAAAAAAAATCAACAAAGTGAAGAAACAGCCTACAGAATGAGAAAAGTATTTGCCCATTATTCATCTGGCAAGGGATTAGTATCCAGAATATATAAAGAACTCAAAAAAAAAAAAAAACAATATCAAAAGAGTAAGTAATCAATAAATCAATAAATAATCAATCAACTGAAAATTGTTCATTCATTCGCAATACATGACCAATAAATATGTGAAAAATTCTTCAACATCATTATCCAATAGAGAAATGGAAATCAAAACTCATTGAGACTCAATCTCTCTCTAGTTAGAATGATAATCAACAAAACAACAGCAAATGATGAGGATGTGGGAATAAAGGAACCCTTATATACTGTTGGTGGGAACATAAATTAGTCCACCCACAATGGAAATCAATGTGGAGGTTCCTCAAAAATTAAAAAACAGAACGACTGCATGATCCAGCTATCCCATTTTTGGGTACATACCCAAAAGAGTCAAAGTCAGCTTACTATAGAAATACCTGCATACTCATATTTATTGTGGCACTATTTACAATAGCCAAGCAATGGAATCAGCCTAGGTAGCATTATTAGTTTCTGGAAGTATTTATATTTTTAAGGAATATAACTAAAAGCATCATTGATAATAATAAAGGCTTTGGTCTCTGGAACTGTGTTTAACATTATCTATGAATAATTAGGGAGAAGGGCCTGGCAATCCACTCCCAAGGCAATCCTGAAATGGTCAGCCATTGAAAACCCTGTGAGGGTCCCTATGAGTCAGATACCGACTCAACAGCACCTAACAATAACAACAACATGAATAATTAAAATAAGTTACTAATTATTATAAAATAACTTAAATGTAAGATCCAATGCCAACGAGTCACTGTAAGGATCCTAAACCCAGGTCAATATTTAGCTGCAATCAGTTACAGGGCACCAGTTTGTTGTTGTTTCTAGGAATCATCAAGTTGAGTCTGACTCACAGCGACCCTGTATAGAACAGACAAAACATTACCTGACACTGTGCCATGCAAGTACCAGTTTAGTGTCTGCTAAATATTTTGACCACACTGTTGGCCTTATAGTGCGGAAACTGTATCCAATATACTCTGTATACATTGTCATTGGTCCTTGGATACTCCCTAAGAATTGAGATCTTGGGAAATATCTGTGCCCTCATTTTACTAATGTGGAAATTAAGATGGAGCATTGTCAGATTGGAATTATTTGGGTTAGAGTGACTACTGAATATGCTTATAAAATGTCTGGTTTTTGATTTTTAAAAAATAGTGCTGTTGATGGATCAGCTCATTGTATGCTTGCTAACCCCCAAATAATGATAAGGTCACTAAAGAAAAGATTTGCATAAAGACACCAGAAATCTGTCCACTGAAGTGGCCTGCCCAAGATAAGTGCTTTAATCACCTCCCCAGAAGGCACTTTCTGATATCTAAGAAGCCATTTGAAAATCCATTATACATGTGCAGAAGAATGAAGCTAGGTCCCTACCTCTTACCATATCCAACAACAACAACAATAAAAAATCCAAATTGATCAAAGATCTAAAGGTAAAACCTGAAACTACGAAATTACTAGAAGAAAACATTGGGGAAACACTTCAAAACATTGGGATAAGCAAAGACTTTCTTGAATAAGACCCCCAAAACACAGGCAACACGAGTCAAAATATACAAATGGGATTATATCAAAATAAGAACCTCCTGCAACTGCCAAAGAAACAACCAACACAGTGAAGAGATAACTAGCAGAATGGGAGAAATGTTTACAAACTATTCATCTGACAAGGATTAACATCTAGGATGTATAAGGAACTCAAACAACACTGCAACAAAAGACCAAATAATCTAGTTGAAAAATGGGCAAATAATCTGAGTAGACAATTCTCAAAAGAAGACATACTCATCGCAACAAGAACATGAGACAAAGATTCCGTTCATAGAAGCCAATATATCTGTTACATTTTGCTATAGAAAAGATGTCAAAAACATTAAATGTCCAATTATTCATGTCATCCAAACAAAGAGTTGCTATTAGAATTTAGTTGACTCTAGGATTTGTTCTTTTGGAAGTTATTGGAGATGGAAGGTGATGAAACATGGAATTGCTTGGGGGCTCTTAGGAAGGATCCCAAGGAAGGGGCTGAACTCCAAGTTCTAGTACATGTTCTGCCATTTACAGAATGGCTCTCTCTGATATCCTGAAAGTTATTGAGTAACTACGTGATGAGGTAATAGGGCTAGCTATCTTTTTCCGTGCATAATTGTGTGTTCTTGGCAGCATAAATAGCAGAGAACAATCATAATAATGACATATGGTAAAAAATGTCCTACCCATTCTGGCCAAATAAATGTTAACTATTAATATGACACCTCTGCTTATACATGCTTTAGGAACGTCTCCAATTAAATTTTTCCCTGAAAAACATTTCATGTCCTTCCCCAGTTGTCTCTGGAGCAGCTCCAGATGCACTCTTCAGATTGAGAAGGCATTTCTGCCATCTCCTGCTCACTTAGCCAGCAGTTAGCCCTCTAGACCCTGCAGATGTCCCCTTTCTCCACAGGTTCACTTCCTATATGCAACTAAGGCAGGGCAGCAGCTATAGACATGTAGGGGTAGTTGGTGGAAACCTCAATGCGAGAATCCCTAATTATGTACTGTAATTGGGGTAGCTGTCTTCTATATAGGGGTGAAACATTCTCTGTGCTCAGTGCTCCTAAATGTCCATAAATCAATGACAACATTCAATGTGTCACTCTGTGAGTCCTAATCATAGTCCTAGAACTTATTCTGTAAATAGCATAGGAATCAGGGATAAGGGGGAGAGGAAAATCTCACTGTAAACAGTGCAACTTCATGAGTACATTGGAAAAACAGGGACTATAACCCAACTATGCTTTTGAGTTTTACTACATATTAGTCAAGAGGTTCCATTTTAAATACCCCTGCTTTCTTAGATGTTTTATCCATCTTATAAATTGATAAAAGTGTAACCAAAAGTGATGTAACAGTTGCATAATGGAAAAAGCCAATGCTGTATGACTCTGTACCCCACCATCATTTGCCAATAAAGGGAGAAAAAAATTCTATAGGAACCAACATGTTAATGGGAGCAAAGCATCTCCCATGCATAATAAGTTGTTAAAGAATAACTCAAGTGCCCTACTAGCCTTCTCCAATTTAACTGAAGGTTTAAGTTTTCACATTTTTTGATTTCATACTTCCCCCATCTCTCTCAAACTGTTTTATCTGAAATGTGCTTTCGTTAACTCCAAGTTCTCAAATCCTTTGACTCAACCAAAATGTTCTTGCTATAGAGGTTTCCCTGGTTCTTCTTCATCTCAAACTCCTGTCGTCTAAACCCAGCAGCACTTTAATCATCCACTTCATGGCTCTTCTCTCTGCCAGCCCCCTGCACAGTGATGCCCTGGAGAGCACATCTCCTCTCGACTCTGGCTGGCAGACAGATTTATGCCTGGTTCACCTTAGCATTCTCAGTGCCTGTCATAGACAATATACAGTGGTGTTCAATACTTCCAACATAAATAAATGAATGAGCTTTCACACTAATACCATAAGATCAACAAGATTTCAGAGAAAGGGGGCATTGGATTGAGCTGTAGAAGGTAGGAAAGATTTTCTGCCTGAGCCGGAATTTGTGCAAAAGCATGAGGGGCTGATGCGCTCTGGGGAAAGCGTATGTTTGGGTAGAAGGCACAGAGGCGCTGCTGCAGGAATTCTAGCTTCCTTTGTCTAGACGATGCATGTCTAAGGACTCGTTAGTGACAGTTAAAACAACAGATTCATATGGTATATGTCTTCCCCCAGAAACAGCCCAAAAGAATTTGGCAATGAGGAGAGGTATGCCCTATGGATAAAAAAGGCTGGGCAAGAAGAGTCTATGTCAACAGAGATGCCTCATGAGCCTTAATCTATAGAGGTGAACTTAGTTGACATTACTAAAACTCTCGGATGAGTACCTTCTGTTCACCTAGGAAGTCTGTCTTACACAAGGTCATGATGATGACCTGAACTGTAGAGGACCTCCTAGGTCACCACTCCCTGGTGTCCAGCATGGGATTCGGGCTGCCCTAATCGAGTGTTTGGGCTCCCTGCTCTGACATCCCAACTAAACCCTTTGTGTATCTGATCATGAAGACTCAATCAGCCCTCTGATGAAGGGTTCTAGATCAAAAGACTCCCAGAAGAATGGGTCCAGACAGAATGGCCAGATCCTCTGAATGCCCCCGAACCCCAACAGAAACAAAAGGCGTATTTCCTCCAAGGACTTTGCCCAGGTTGGCAAAGTGCCCTCGCATCTGGGAATCCCAGCTTTTTCTCTCGTTTGATGTGTTACCCTGAGCAAGCTCTTTCCCTACTCAGTCCTCAAGGTGTGACTCACTTGGCGCCTTCCTGAGGAAAAGAAGACGGGAATCCTCGGAGAGCACTCACCTTGGCAAGGATACCAGGGCCAGCACAGTTTCTGAGGAAGGGGAAGGAAGAGGGTGAGGCGCTGTGCGGGCCCTCACCCCAGAGAGCAAGAAAGGGTCCTATATAAGAAAACAAGTGAAGGAGAGATGAGATCATTGTGCCATGGGGCTCTATCCACTGGGGCGTCATCCTCAGGGGACCTCAGAAATTAGCCCTCCCTGGAAGCTGTGAGGGTTCAGGGACCACAAATCCATAAACAGCCCAGTTCCTTAATAAGCCCAATAATGAGGCTTCATAACTTTATGCTGCTTTTGATTTTCTCAAAAAGGCCTCACCCCTAACTCCTCACTCCTCTCCTCACATGGCATCCATGGATGTCACTGGCAGGTGTTATGCAGAGGGCAATGAAATCCAGAGTTCATTTATCTTTCCAGAGTCACCTGTGGAGATAATGGTTGTGCTGAGGCCAGGCCAAGTGCATGGTTCTGCCAGATCCATGGCCCCAGTGAGAGCTTGGGGAAGAGAGAAGTTGACTCCCAGGCTTGTTTGACCTGAGGGTGAGAGGGAGGCACAAAAAGAGGCAAAAGGAAGATGCTTTCTCCAGACTCAGTTTCCCACCAAGGCTTAGGGAATATAACCCTTTCCCTGTCAAGACCTTGCTTGTGGGGGCCACTGGGTTGCTTCTTGGTGGGGGGTATCCCACTTATGGAAGTGGCAGTGGAAGAGCTGAATTGAGTTAGGAGGACTCAAGGCGTCCCCAAGGATATCAGAACAAATTATGATTTTCTAGGCCTAGCCATTAGAAGCCAACAGTCCTAGTGATGAGATTAATGAATAGAGTATGTGCGGAGGCCATTTATCTTACCTCAGTGCCCTGTCCCCCGTTGAACAGCAGTCTTCCACCATGATGGGGAGCTTGCCTTGCCTTAGCTACAGGATGACAGCTCTTCCTACTTGCTCAGGGCAGCCTGGTGCAGTTTGTAAAGCATTGACACTGTACACAGTCAAACTGGCATTTCCAGTTATTAGTGGTAGTACTTGGGGCCAGCTGCCACACTTTTCTGGGCTTTGTTTTCCTCATCTGTAGAAACAGAATATTATTGCCAACCATTCAGGGTTGGTTGGAAAATTAAATAGATAATGTACATGAATTACTTATCAGGAGATCAACAAATATTAATAGTAACAAAATAAACAATTGCTGACATTTACTTTATTTTTGCTCATTATCTTTCTTAATCTTCATAACTTTTTGAGGCAGCTTCATAACTGCCCCACTTTACAGAGAAGGCAACTGAGGTCCACAGTAGTTTCGTGACTTGCCTGATGCTACATATGTAGGATGTGGCCGAACTGGAACTCAACCCGCAAACACTGTTTAAATAACTTTTCCATAAGACTTTCCTTCCCTTCTTCCAATGGCTCCGAAAAGCAACCATTGCCGCATTGTCTGACCATATGACTCTGTTTCTACCCTCGAGACCCGGATGTGGTGCTAGCCTTCTTTGGCTCTTTCTCGCTGCAGTCCTGAGTGCCTCCATCTATAAGCTGTTAGCTAATTGGGAAAGGTTTGTTGTTGTTGTTAGGTGCCGTTGAGTCAGTGTCCGACTCCTAGCGACCCTCATAGGGTTTTCAATGGCTGACTGTTTCGGGATTGCCTTGGGAGTGGATTGCCAGGCCCTTCTCCCATTGGGAAAGGTTTAGTGGCCACATACTCATCTTCAGATTCTTGCCATTAGTATTGTCAAAGTACATGGTACCTGTTACACAGGCGATGAGCCTGGGACTCCATATCCAAGGCATGCTCATTCTGGAAGACCAGACTCAGCTCTGGACTCTAATTCCAGCTAAAACTGCCACCATCCAGGGTAACATCTCACTAGGCTGCCAACCTATTTTATTTTTTATTTTTAAAATGTTTCCCATCTTGATAAATGTTGGTGGCATACAGAGTAATGCATCATTTGCTTTTTCCATTATGCAACTATCACATCAGTTTTGGTTATACTTTCATCAACTTACTAAGTTTATGGAAACTTTTGACTAATATGTAGTAAAACTCATGTGCATATGTGGGTTATATTTCCCTATACTTCCCATGCACTCATGAAGTTGCATCATTTACATTGAGATTATCCTCTCCACCTTTTTCCCTTTACACTGTTTCTCCTCCCCTTCCCACCTTCCACAACCTTACTTCCCTTTGCTATTCCCCTCCCTCCTTCTTTCTACTCTGCTTATATTTTCCCTTCTTAGCTAAGTTTAATTGTTCATTTTTACATATCTACTTATGTATAGGTTTTTATTCCTTTAAATAAGATTCAGCTCCCATATATGAATGAGAACATAAGGTATTTCTCTTTCTGAGCCTGTGTTCATTCACTTAAGATGATATTCTTCAGTTCTATCCATTTTGCTGCAAATGATATTTCATTCCTTTTTATTGGTGAGTAATATTCCATTGTGTATATGTACTACAATTTTTTTATCCACTTTTCTGTTGATGAGCATCTTGGTTGGTTCCATATCTTTGCTATTGTGAAGAGTGTTGCATAAATATGGAGATTCAGGTATCTCTGTGGTATGATGACTTGTCTCCCTTCAGGTATATTCCCAGGAGTGGTATAGCTGGGTCCTATTTTCCAACTTATCTTAAAGGCATGGTAACTAAGGCAGATCATATTTGAGCAAAATTAGAGAAACAAGCCAAAATAATAAATTAGAAGGGGTAGACATAATATGTGGAAACTTGACACAGGTGACCTACAGGGAAGTAGTAAAAAAGGTCAGCTTTTCAGTAAACAATGCTGAATCTATTTATGATTTTTTAAGACATGATCTCTCTATGTAGTCTGGGCTGGCCTCAAACTCATGATCCTCCTGCCTCAGCCTCCCCAGTGTTGGGAGTACAGGTGCATGCCATTGTGCTCAACTCTTTATGATCTCTTGGGATGTAAATATTTCTCAATGAAGTTAAAAGAGCATTAATCATTTTTTTTAAAAAGTCCAAGAAATTTGCCTACACTAAAATTCAAAGCTTTTTTTTAATCATAAGATGACCATATTCTAAGTGAAAAAGCAAGCTACACATTAAAAGAGACTTATTTTAAAGCATTTATAATTATTCTGAAGTATCCAAAATATATTAAAAGCTTCTACAACCAAGGAGAAAAAATCAATGGAGCCAATAGAAAGATAGGAAGCAGAGATCTCACAGAAAAAGGAAAAAACTGGCCAATAAACATACGAAAGAAAACCCAAATCTGTTGGTAATCTGCAAATGCAAATTAAAATCCCAGTGGAGATACCATTTACACTGTTGTTAGGTACCATCGAGTTGGGTCCAACTCTTAGTGACCTTATATACAACAGAACAAAACACTCCTTGACACTGTGCCATGCCCAACACTATTACCAGTGTTTTCTCTATACTAATCTAGATGAAGAAATGAGAGAGTATCATCAAGTTTTAATGAGAACAAAGAGCCACAAAAACTCTCATATACCGCTGGTGTACAGATACATTGAAAAATAATTGCAATTTTGGTCTCTAAATCTGAGTTATACTAATTCTATTCCTAATTAGAGAGGTTAGAAAAATCACTAGTAGTTGTGTACAATAATGTTCATAGAAGCAAAAATACCTTTAAATAGAAAAGAAATGATAAGTCTTGGTATATCCATGCCATGGAATGCTGTAAGCCATAAAAATAAATGATCAACAATTGTTGGCACTAATACAGAAAAACCAGTTGGACATGGAGGCTCATGCCTGTGATTCCAGCAACACAGCAAGCAGAGACAGCTTCTGTGGGTGTTGATTGTAGAACCAAGCAAAGCAAACTCTTGAACATCAATCTTTTCTCCGCTTATCATGAAGTTACATACTGATCCAGTGGTAAGGATTTTTGCTTTGTTGATGTTGAGGCACAATCCATACTGAAGGCTGTATTCTTTAGTCTTCATCAGTTAACGTTTCAAATCCTCTTCACTTTCAGCAAACAAAGTTATGCCATCTGCATAATGTAGGTTGTTAATGCATCTTCCTCCAATCCTGATGCCACATTCTTTTTCTTCAGAAAGCTCAGTTTCTCAGATTATTTGCTCAGTATAGAGATGGAAGAGGTATGGTGAAAGGATACAGCCCTGATGCTCACCTTTCTTGACTTTAAACAAGGCAGTGTTCCCTTGTTCTGTTCAAAATATTACCTCCTGGTCCATGTACAGATTCCTCATGAGTACAATTAAGTGTTCTGGTGTTCCCATTCTTCACAATGTTATCCATAATTTGTTGTGATCCACACAGTCAAATGCCTCTGCATAGTCAGTAAAACATAGATAGACATCTTTGTGGTTTTCTTTGCTTTTGGTTAAAATCCATCTGACATCAGGAATGATGTCCCTGATTCCATGCCCTCTTCAATCCAGCTTGATTTACTGGCAGTTCCCTGTTAATACACTGCTGAAGTCACTTTTGAAGGATCTTTAGCAAAATTTTACTTGTATGACATAGTAATGATACTGTTTGATATTTTCCACATTTGGTTGGATCTTCTTTCTTGGGAATAGGCACAAATATGGATCTTCTCCAGTCAGTTGGACAGGTAGCTATTTTCCAAATCTCTTAGCATAAACAAATGAGCACCTCCAATGCTGCATTTGTTTGTTGAGACATTTCTATTGGTAGTCCATCAATTCCTGGAGCCTTGTGCTTTGTCAATTCCTACAAGGCAGCTTCCACTTCTTCCTTCAGTACCATTGGTTCCTGGTCATATGCAATCTCTTGAAATGGTTGGTCACCCACCAATTCTTCTTTGTATAATGACTCTATGTATTCCTTCCATCTTCTTTTGGTGTTTTCTCTGTCATTTAATATTTTCCCTGTAGCATCCTTCACTATTGGCACTGAGGCTTGAATTTTTTCTTCAATTCCTTGATCTTGAGAAAAACAGAACATATTCTTCCCTTTTGGTTTTTTATCTCCAGCTCTTTGCACATAACATTATAATATTTGATATTTTCTTCTTGACCTGCCTTTTGAAATCTGTTTATTTCTTTAACTTGATCATGTCTTCCTTTAACTTTAGTTGCTTGATGTTCAAGGGCAAGTTTCAGAGTCTTTTTTGACATGTAATTTGATCTTTCTTTCCTATCTTTTTAATAAACTTTTTGCTTTCCTCATGAATGGTGTCTTTGATGTCATGCCACAACTCATCTGGTCTTCTATCATTCATATCTAATCCATTAAATGTGTTCTTGAAGTGGCCTCTGAACTCAGGTGGGATATACTCATGGTCTTTATCTTGGATCTCATAAGCTTGTTCTAATTTTCTTCAGTTTCAGTTTGAACCTGCATGTGAGCAGTTGATGATCTGATTCACAATCAACACCTGGTATTATTCTGACTTTTCATATTGGGCTTTTTCCATCATCTATTTCCACAAATGTAATCAATTTGGTTCTTTTATGTTCCATCTGCCTGCAGCTGTACCACTCTGGTGTCTGATCCCATCAGATCTCGGAAGCTAATCATAGTCGGAGACTGCCTGGGAATACCAGGTGCTGTAGGCTTGGGAGAAGGACCTGGCAACCCAGTTCCAAAAACAGCCATTGAAAACCTTATGAATAGCAGAGAAGCACTAACAATAGTGTTTCACCTGTTGTATGCAGGGTCACTATGAATGGGATACCAATTTGATGGCACCTAACAACAACCACAATGTTCCATCTGGTAAATTCCATGTGTGTAATTGCTGTTTATGTTGGTGAAAAAAATGTATTTCCAATGAAAAGGTCATTGGTCCTGACAAAATTCTATCATGCCATCTCTAGCACTGTTTCTGTCACCAAGGCCATGCCTTCTTCATTTCCCACTTTTGCATTCCAGTCACCAGTAATTATCAGTACATCCTGATTGCATGCTTGATCAATTTCAGATTGTGGAAGCTGGTATAATCTTCCCTATATTCATTTGTGGCCTTAGTGGTGGTTGCATACATTTGAATAATAGTCATATTAACTGGCCTTCCTTATAGGCATTTGGATATTATTCTATCACTGACAGCATGGTACTTCAGGACAGATCCTGAGATGTCCTTCTTTTTTTTTTTTTTTTTTTGGCGGTACTGGGGGTTGAACCCAGGGCCTTGCGCCTGCATGCTTTGCAAGTGCTGGACCACTGAGCTGTAATACCAGCCCATTTTTTTTTTTACTTTTTGAGACAGGGTCTCGCTAACTTATGCAGACTGTCTCTGGTCTTGAACTTGTGATCCTCCCACCTCTGCCTCCCAGCTGCTGGGATTATAGGCGTGTGCCACCGCACCCAGGGAGATGTCTTTTTTGATGATGAATGCAACCTCATTTCTCTCTAAGCTTTTATTCCCAGCATAGTAGACCATATGATTATCTGATTCAAAATAGCCCATACCAGTCCATTTTAGCCCACTGATGCCTACAGTGTCGATGTTTATGCCCTCCACTTCCCTTTTGACAATTTCCAATTTCCCTAAGTTCATACTATGTACATTCCACATTCCAATTATTAATGAATATTTACAATTTTCCCTTCTTATTTGGAATTGCGCCACATCAACAAATGGAAGTCCCTGGGGCTTTACTCCGTTCTTGTCATTAAAGCCAACTCTACTTTGAGGCAGCAATTTTTCCCCAGTTGTCTTTTGAGTGCCTTCCTACCTGGGGGCCTCATTTTCCAGCACTGTATCAGCAGTATTTCTCTGCCACTCATAGAGTTTTCATTGACTAATTGATTTAGAAGTGGACTGTCATGTCTTTCTCCCTAGTCTGTCTTAGTTTGGAAGCTCAGCTGAAATCTGTCTACCATGGGTGATCTTGCTGGTATCTAATACCTACTGGTAGCATAGCATTCAGCATCACAGCAACATGCAAACCCCCACAGTACAGCAAACTGACAGAGAAGGGAGGGAAGAATGACTTAGGAAATCAGATTTAGTTTTCTTATGAATTTTACTGATTCCTATCACTTATTATTGATAAATTTTTATTGTACTACTTATAGCAGAACTTTTATTTCATTTTATATTTATTTATTTTTCCTTATTTTTATTTTTATTTTTTATTTTTTATTTTTTTGCGGTATTGGGGTTTGAACCCAGGGCCTCGCACCTGCATGCTTTGCAAGTGCTGGGCCACTGAGCTGGGCCCCCAGCCATTTTTTTTTTTTTTTTTACTTTTTTTTTTTGAGACAGGGTCTCGCTAAGTTTCACAGACTACCTCTGGTCTCGAACTTGCAATCCTCCTGCCTCTGCCTCTGGAGCCACTGGGATTACAGGCGTGCACCACCGCGCCCTGTATCAGAAGCATCAGAAGCATCATTTTATATTTAGAAAAGTGTTGCTGAACAATGAAAAACCTTAACATTCATATATTATAGCCTTAGGTAAGAGTTATGGGGACCAAAGATCAGAGCTCAAGACGGAGATCAGCTCCCCACAAAATCAAAATTATAATTCTTTGCAGTGAGAGTAAGTGGCAGATAGAGAAGGGCAAGAGTTTTATTGGAGGTAGTAGCTGGAAGTCAGATTTAGTGCTAAGGTCTAGGCTTTTGGGGGCGAAGCACAGGTGGCTGTTACTGAGATGCGGATGTTGCAGGCTCATCCCTGGAACATTGTCCCTGGCATATTGGCACCAGTCGTCATCACATATATCAGAAGCTAAAAGTGCACAGTTTGGACAAAAGGGGCTCATGGAAGAAGGTAGAGGATAGGTCACACAGTATAGTTGTTGAGATTGTGTGCCTTAGAATCGGACAGATATAAGCTTGAACCCCTACTCTTCAAATTCCTATGTGGTCATAGGCAAATTACTGAATCAATTTGAATTTCAATTTATTCATTTGTAAAATGAGAATAATACAGGTATCTACCTCACAGAATTGTCAGAAAGACTGATGGGGAATTCAATGTATCTAAAGCTCACAGTAGGGCTGGGATTTAGCTCAGTTGGTAGAGCGCTGTGCTGCAGTCTCTGAGGTCCTGAGTTCAATTCCCAGCACCACAAAAATGGGAGAAGGACCTGGCAATCCACTCCCAAGGCAATCCCGAAACAGTCAGCCACTGAAAACCCTTGAGGGTCGCTATGAGTTGGATACCGACTCAACGGCACCTAACAACAACAACAAAGCTCACAGTAGAGAGTCATGTATATAATAAACACCTGATAAATGGTATCAGCTCTTATTAAATTAGTAAATTATTGGCTATTAAACAAAACTACTAGGAACTTTATGTGCATGGCTGCATTAAATTCACCCAGAGGCTCAAAGCAAGGATATTATGTGCATTTCACATATAAGAAAACAGAAGCCCAGAGGAGCTTCACCACTGCTAATAAGTGGAAGACAGTTCTCTTCACCTACACAGCCCAGCAGGTTTCCCACAGTGTGTGCTGCCACCTGGACTTGAGTGGAAAATTAGTTGTCAGAGGAGGACATGCGAGTCTACAGGTTGCACTACAAATCAGCTCCAATTTCCCCTCTTTCATCATCATCATCTCTATCACAGGTCTGGCCTGGAAAATCACAGTAGGAGCAACTTCGTAGCCCCTGTTCAGCCTCTCTTCATGCTTCCACCACCTCTCCCAGGACCATTACAGGGCTCCCAAGACACAGTCCCTTTGGCCCTCACTAACAAGGCCCTGGGTGGGAACACACTTGGTCCTTGAGGATTCATTAAGAATCAGAAGTTGGAAAGGGCCCCTCCCATTTTATCTCCTTGCTTGGGTTCCTCCCTCCTCCCCAAATCCAGGCCAGGTTTCTTCCTCACCCTCAGGCTTAGGAGTCAGCCTGTCTCAGCCCCCAAATTCTGTTTGGAGCAGGCATGGGGGATGCAATACCCTCAGTCTAGGGACCCCTATTCAGTCCTGGCTCTACTTCGAGTTCCCTGAGTGACTCTGGGATGACAGATGTCTCCTCTATGTCCTCACGTGTGAATCTGAGTTTGTGTCATATGTCCTCTAACCTGTCCCTGCAAACTAACCTGGGAGATGGAGAGGAAGATGTTGGGGAAATTCTGAACGCCCACTGAGGTACAGGGCCCCCCTGCTCACTGCTGTAGTATTTATGAGGCCATGCATTATTGCCATCCCCATGACTTCCTCTTCTTACTTAGGACTAATTTTGAGGTCCTGAGAGGCTGACACTCTGACGGAAAAGCCCCGTGACAGAGGTGTCTCCGCTTCTCTTTATCTCACATTACCACATTTCCATATATACGGCTTCTCCTTGTTTTCAGGGAAGGCTAAGGAGCATGTGTGGCTTCTTCCTCCCTCACACCCTTCTCCAGGGAACCTCCCTGGCCTCTGCCATCACAAGGTGAGTTCTTTCATGGCCCCCCCCCCGCTCTTGTGTTACAAGAAAGGGACTTCAGCTGTTTCTCAGTGAGTCAAATCTCCTGGTTTTACAGATGTGGCAACCAAAGTCTCCAAAACAAAAATAAGAGACTTTATCAGGATGACCTATCAAGTGAGTGGAATAGCTGGGTCTACAAAGAGGAGCTGAGGATTCCTGTCCAGGAACCCTTTCAATCCTCTCTTTTTACAATAAAGTTTGGTTTTAGATTCTGTTAGGAAATAGTGGAAGGGGTGAGATTCAGTGTTCAACTTTTCCACCCAGACCCAATCCTCACTCAGTAGCCTGGCCAGAACCCCAAGACCAACCCTGGTATATGAACAGCATATTGGAGCCTTAGCAGAGAGAGTTCAGGACCTAATCAAGGAAGCCTGGTACTCACGTGGGCCAGGAAGAGTGGCCATCTAGAAGGACTTCCTCACCAATGACTATTCCTAGGATCTCATCAGCCACAGACATCCTGAATGGAGAGGCCACTGGACAATCCAGAGTTTAGGAGGACATTCCATATGCTTAATCTCTTGTTGATTGAGGCTTAGACACCAGCCACCATTCTGGCCATGATTTGGTTGTTTTTAAGCACATAATATTCCCTCTGATTGTAAAAAATATTGGTGAACTTTCTGTAAAAAGCTGTTTGACAGTATGTGGATTACTACAACTGCGTGTCCCATCTAGATAAAGGGAGGAGTTGTCAGCCTTGTGCTTTTTATTCAACTCTTCATCTCCTCCAAATCATATCATTCCTTCAAAGTCAGGAAGGACTTCCAACTTATCCAAAAACCATTTCCTAATTCCTATTAGCCACAATGATGCCTTCTTTCTCAGAAATTCTATTTGTCAACCAATACAGCCATTCATTTATTTGTGAAATGGGCATCAATAAAATGGGTTTATGTGTATGATTTCTAAAGATGAATCAGAAATGAATTTTTTTTTAGTACTGGGAGTTGAACCCAGGGTCTTTTACCCTCAATCCCTTTTTTATTTTTGGCAGAGTCTCACTAAGTTGATCAGACTGCCTTTGGAGTCAAACTGGAGAACTTCCTGCCACTCCCTCCCAAGTTGGTTGGCATTAGTGGCATGTATCATGGTGTCCAACCTCAGAAATGAATTTTTTTCTTAAATTGAACTAGGGTAACTAGATTAAATATTTAAATGATTGTGCTAGAAGGTAAGGGCAATGTGGAATGTCATTAAAGTGCATTAGGAATGTTGAAGACATTCCAGGTATCACTTTAAAGTGGTACAGACAAGAGTACTATTTCTGGAGGAAGTAGCATTTGAATCGAGTCATGAAGAGTTGGACCTTGGGAGACAAGGAAAGGGCACTCCATATAGAGAAAACAGGATATAGGAAACAGTAATTGCAATCTGATGACATGGGTTAAAATGAAGGAGGAAGTTAGGGAGCATTTACTAACTATGGCCAGGAGCTACCTAAAGCACTCACTTAGACTTGAACTACTGCAGCCTGTAAGGCAAGACAATGGGATCTACAAGGGTGCAGCTACAGAGACTGTGGAGTGGGTCTTTGAGTCACAAGATGGGGTCATAAATAGATTCAGGGAGAACTGAAGGAGGGAGGACATGGCTTTATGATCCTTGAGATGCCTCAGGTTATCTGGAGTAGTAGTATGTGTAGTGATGAAGAGCTGGGGCTCTGGAAACACCACGTGGGTTAAAAGCCTGCCTATGGCACTTGCTTCACATGTTCATGTTGTTCTTGCTGTAAAATAGGGAATAAAAATGGTACTCACTTCTTAGAGATGCTGGAGGATTCAATTAGCTAATCTATGTAAAGCCCTTAGAACAGAGTCCAGTGCCGAGCCCAGCGGAAGTATCCCAAGACCTCAGCTGTGGGTATTATCAGAGAACACCCTAAGGAAATTGTCAGTGTCAAAGATATTGGGTATTGTAGAGGAAGAGATTTCTGGCTTCTTTGTTATTCAAGTAGTTTATTGTGATGGAGGATTTAGTAAATATGTTGTAACCAGCTCTAGAAGATGGTGTTAAATAGCATTAAGAAGTCTGTATTAATTGTACCTAATCTGGAAAATAGAAAAAAAAATAGAAGGAAGAAAATAAGTACCACCTGTATTTCTACTCAAACCACAGATAAAAGTTTGGTATTTCCTCCTAGTGCCTCTCTTTTGCCCTCTCTCTCCCTCCCCCAACTCTCACTGGAGTGTTATTATAAAATCATGTTGCATAATTTTGCATCCTGCTTTAATCTCATAACATTATACCATGATAATTTCACTTTTTAAAAAATGTGGTTTTGAATGTATTTTTCATTATGCCTCCCATTAATATATACTGATGATATAAAAGGAAATAAGGATTTTTGTATATTTTCTTTTTATCTTGCTGCTATTACCTTCATGCCTGCAGCCATAGCACTGTGGCTTCAGATCCTGTTAGATCTCAGAAGCTAAGCAGGTCAGACCTGCTTAGTTCTTGGATGGGAGACCACCTGGCAACACCAGATACTGTAGGCTTGGGAGAAGGACATGGCAACCCACTCCCAGAAATCAATCTGCCATTGAAAACTCTATGAATAGCAGAGAAGCACTGACAATAGTGTTTCGCCTTTTGTCCATAGGGTCACTATGAGTCACACACTGACTCAACGGCACCTGTTGTCTTCATAGCTCTTACAAATTCCCTTTTCCTGTTTATTTCCAACATATAAATTTTATTTTTTCATTTCTTGACATTAATTTTGCTAGTGGTTCTAAGAAAATTATTTTTAAAAATTGATGTAATGTGCCATCAGTCCCTTGCTCCTGATAGTTATGGGATAATATGCTGTTATCCTCTAGGAAGATAATGAGGTATGCTTCTAGTCCTAGATAAATACCACTGGGTGGTTTTTCTTTTGAATGAAGAATGGATATTAACCCGTAAAGTATGTTTTAGGCACTTGACCTGATGTATTTTGTATAAAATACAATGACTTATATGAAAACATCTCCAATTTCTTAAAAGGACTGTAACTTAATAATGATGAATTATTCTTTTAAATATTCTAATTTTTAAATAGGGCTGGAATTTAGCTCAGTTGGTAGAGCGCTGTGCTGCAGTCTCTGAGGTCCCAAGTTCAATTCCCAGCACCGCAAAAATGGGAGTAGGGCCTGGCAATCCACTCCCAAGGCAATCCCGATACAGTCGTCATTGAAAACCCTATGAGGGTTGCTATGAGTCAGATACCAACTCGATGGCACCTAACAACAACAACAACAATTTTTAAATATTTCCAGTAGTTATTCTTTTAGCATTTTGTTTTATAGTCTTAACTAAAATTGCTTTCTAATGATAGTTTTCTGACTAATATTTTTAGATTTTAGTACCAGATGTATGTTAACACCATAAAAGGTATTGGCATTCTTAAGTCTTCTCCTGTGCTACAAAAAAGTTTATTTAGCATAAGAATATTCTGTTCATTAAAGGTTAAGCAAAACTTTTCTCAAGATCTTTATAGGCATAGAAATTTCTGCTAGGACAATTATTTCTGTTTTATTTTCAATTGGCAAACAATTGTGTGTATTTATGAAGTATAATATATATGTCTCCATGTGTCTGTCAGCTTGTCGTGCTGTAGGGGTTTCCATATTGCTGTGATGCTGAAACCTATGCCATTGGTATTGCAGATGCCAGTAAGGCTACCCATGGTGGACATGTTTCAGTTGAGCTTCCAGGCTAAGGTAAACTAAAGAGACCTGGCAGCCCACTCCCAAAACAGTTAGCCATTTAAAACCCTATGAATATGAGAGAAGAACTGTCAGATACAGAACTGGAAAATGAGCCCCCCAGGCTAGAAGGCATTCAAGAAATGACTGGGAGGGCGGAAAATATAGGGGAGGGTAAGGGGTAACCTGTATGAATAATGTTTATCAAATTGCATATATGAAAATTGTCACAATGAAAAGTATGTCAAAATGAATCACATTATGATGTACATTAAAAATTTCTAATAAAAAAAAGAAAAAGAAATGACTGGGGAAAAGTTGGCTCCTCAAAATAGAGTAGACCTTAATGATGGCAATGGAGTAAACCCCCCTGAGACCTCCAGTTGCTGATGTAGCATGACTCAAAATAAGAAGAAACACAGTGGCTGTAACAATGGGCTGAAACATAAAATGATGGTGCACATGGCACAATATTGGGTAGTGTTCTGTCTTGTTGTGCATATGGTTGCTATAAGTCAGATTTGACTCACTGGCACCCAAGAACAACTCTGTGTGTGTGTGTGTGTGTGTGTGTGTGTGTGTGTGTGTGTGTGTGTGTGTTTGTGTGTTTACACTATAGAATAATTAAGCCAATTAACACTTACTTTTGTGGTAAAAGCAATTAAAATCTACTCTTTTAGCAATTTTAAATGTATAATGCATTATTTATCATAGTCACCACTCTGAGAAACAGATTACTAAAGCTTATTCTTCCTGTAGGTCACTACAGCTTATTCTCCCTGTCTAATTGAAATTTTGTATGGTTTAGTCAGCATCCCTTTCCTCATTTCCCAGGCTCTGGTAACCACCATTGTACTATTTGTTTCTGACTTCAACTTTTTTAGATTCCAATATAAGTGAGGTCCTATATGAGAACTTTTGTCTCTGTTCTTTGCTCATGTCACTTAACATAATGTCCTCTAGATTTATGTATGTTGTTCCAAATGACAAGATGGCAGATGGATTTTTTTCCACTAGATGAGTTTAACCCACTCAACTTTATTGTTATAAGTATGTTTAATTCTATTCTATTTTTTCATGTCATTAAGAAATTCTCTCATTATAAGGGCTATATATGTTGTACTTTGTTTCCCCTCATAATCTGGAAGATTTATTTTAGGGTTACCTTTATAACTATATGCTTAGGTCTAAAACTCCATGTTTTTAGATAATGTCTACTAATTTCCTATTGTAAGCAATGATGATGGGTTAAACTCATCTATTTCTTGCTTTCTTTTCCTTTATACTAATTTGTATATTTTTACCTCTGTTATGTAATCTATCAGATTTAAATAACATCTTTAAGACCTTAACTATAGAAGATGAGGAAATCAGCATATTTATATTGCCTCTCATCTCTTTTCTTTCTCTTAATTATAACCATTTTTTTATGTTTATAAAAAATTATATTTTATTCCGTACCTATAATCGTCGCAAGAGTTTTAATCTTGGTCTTTCAGTTAAATAAATTTAAAACTAACCACCTTTTTCTTATGGAGTCTTGGTATAGTCATGTGCTTATTTGTTTTTGAATCCTTGAGTGCAGTTATTGCTAAACTAGATATTTGCAAATTACTTGTATCAGAAGAGGCTAAGAAAATGTTTCAGGCTGGCAGGAATTTTATTTGTGATTCCATGTTGAAGGTAAATTATTTTAGCCTTTGCTTATCTGTAATCAATGTAGATACTTATCTAAAGAACTGCTTTGGTATATTTTCCTTATCATTCACCATTAATCTTATGCCTTATCTGTAGCCTACAACTACAACTTGCCCATGTATTTGATGCTTCATCTAGCCCTTCTTGTGATTCTTGAGTCCAACTCAGGATGAGAGCACCATACTTTGCACTCTACTCTCATTATGGCAAATAAGGGCTTTTGGTTTTCCTCTTTATTACTGTCCCTTTTCTTTAGAGAAATGAACTCATCTAACTCCTCTATGGGAGAAGGACCTGGACACCCACTCCCAAAAACAATCTGCCATTGAAAACCTTATGAACAGTAGAGAAGCAGTAACAATACTGTTTCACCTGTTGCATGTAGGGTTGCTATGAGTCTGATATGGACTTGACAGCACCTAACAACAACCACAACTCCTCTACAGCCGGGATTTCCTCTCTCTGCTTCTTACCATTCTCCTATTTGATCTCCACTGTTCTTGAAGCTCTTCAACATAGCTTGTGGATTGGGGTTGTGATGTTTACTAGTTTTTTAAAAATATAATGTATATGTTTATTTTTCTGGTTGGTTTGGTAAAGGATGAATCCTGAGAAAAGAAAGTGCTAGATTTACTCTGTTACATTCATACCAGAAATAACACTTTTTGCTTATTTATTTTTTCCCAAGGGCTTTCCTCCCATGTTGTTGTTGTTAAGTGCCATCAAGTCAGTATCTGACTCATAGTGACCCTACCTACAATAGGGGAAACACTATTGTCAGTGCTTCTCTGCTGTTCATAGGGTTTTCAATAGAGGGTTGATTTTTGGGAGTGGGTTGCCAGGTCCGTCTCCTAAGCCTACAGCACCTGGTGTTCCCAGGCGTTGTCCCATCCAAGTACTAACCAGGCCCGACCCTGCTTAGCTTCCAAGATCTGATGGGATCGGATGCCACAGGGCTACAGGTGCAGGCTTCCTCCCCATAATCTCTACAAATGTATTCTTTATCTAGGGGAGGGAGGGAGATCCAGACTGGTAATGTCACTTGTCTTTCTTCTTATGACTAAAGTAATGGTATGGGGGTAAATATATTGAGACAGGTTACTTGGACAGAGGGAAACTAGAACACGGCAGGGCATGTAGAAAGAGGTCCATTTATTCTTTTTGAATAAATAAACTAACTGAGAGGACTGATTCTTTTCCTATTTGGATATTTCCTTGCAGGAACTCATGCAGCCAAAGTCTGAAGCTAATGGAACAGCTGTTACTGAATTCATCCTGTTGGGTTTGGTGGAGACACCAGAGCTGTGGCCAGTTATCTTTGTACTTTTCCTTTTTGCATATATGGCCACGGTGGGGGGCAACCTCAGCATCCTGACAGCCGTCTTGGTGGAGCCCAAACTCCACACCCCCATGTACTTCTTCCTGGGGAATTTATCAGTGTTGGATGTTGGGTGCATCACTGTCACTGTTCCCTCAATGTTGGTTAGGCTCCTGTCCCACAAGAGCACAATTCCATATGGAGCCTGCCTCACACAGCTCTTCTTCTTCCATTTGCTGGTTGGGGTGGACTGCTTCCTGCTGACAGCCATGGCCTATGACCGATTCCTGGCCATCTGCCGGCCCCTCACCTACAGCACCCGCATGAGCCACACAGTTCAGAGGATATTGGTGGCTGTGTCCTGGGCTTGTGCTTTCACCAATGCATTGACTCATACGGTGGCCATATCCACACTCAACTTCTGTGGCCCCAATGTGATCAATCACTTCTACTGTGATCTCCCTCAGCTCTTCCAGCTCTCGTGCTCCAGCACCCAACTCAACGAGCTGCTGCTCTTTGGTGTGGGTTTCATAATGGCAGGTACCCCCATGGCTCTCATTTTCACCTCCTACTCCTATGTGGCTGCTGCAGTTCTACGAATCCGCTCTGCTAAGGGCAGGAGAAAGGCCTTCTCCACGTGTAGCTCCCATCTCACCGTGGTTGCCATATTCTATGTTTCAGGTATTTTTAATTACATGTGACTAGGTTCAGCCAAACTTTCAGATAAGGATAAAGCTGTTGGAATTTTTAACACAGTCATCAATCCCATGCTGAACCCAATCATCTATAGTCTCAGGAACCCTGATGTCCAGGCTGCCCTCTGGAAGATGCTCACTTGGAGGCAGTCATTGGCTTGAGGTGTCCCTTCCTCCCTATGTGTTTTTGAACAAAAAGAAAAATCCTAAACAGCCAGGAACTAGGACAAATGGCCCAGAACTGCTTTCATCTTCCTGATCTTGAGGATTTTTAAAACAGTGGATAATAATTCTTTGCTACCAAAAAGCTGTATCAAGTTATAGACAATGGCGTATTGGTTCCACCAGGCCAGCCACTTTGACAAAGTCAATCACTGTGTCTTCCCTATAGTGTGAGTTTCCAAGAGGACCCCAGAAAAAAATTTCCTATGGGGAGTCATATTTTTCTCTCAAGTTCAGCCCTAGCGCATGCATGCACACACATGCACACAAAGGTATCTTTTTCCTTTCCTATGACATAAAGGCCTGCAGCTGTACCACCGTGGCATCTGATCTTGTCAGATCTCAGAAGCTAAGCAGGGTCAGGTCTGGTTAGTACTTGGATGGGAGACCGCCTGGGAACACCAGATCCTGTAGGCACAGGAGAAAGACCTGGCAACCCACTCCCAAAAATCAATCCACCATTGAAAACCGTATGAAGAGCAGAGAAGCATGACAATAGTGCTTCACCTATTATGTGTAGGGTTGCTATGAGTCGGATACCAATTCGATGATACCTAACAACAACATCCATTGTAAAGACACTAAGTGCACCTCCCTCTCTGTACATCTGCTCCCTTTGAAGCGCATACTATCTCTTAATCTTTATCCAATAAACTTCAAACTGCTTCACTCTTGTACTGACTCATCCTCTGCCACAGACCAGCTGCAGCCTAAGATCCAGGGGTCCCGAAGGCAGATGAAGAGTTGGCGATAGGTAACAGACATAGCAGCTTGGAGGTAGTGTGGATCTTTTCTGTTTATTTCCCAGATAGCTCAGGCTTTTATACAGTTTTTTAAACTTAGGTTATGCAAGCAGTAAGAACAGTACCCGTGGTATCCCACGGAAACAGGCTTCACAAATACATATTGATCATAATAGCCCATAACCCAGGACACAAACAATAGCCCACGCCTCAGAGCATAAACTTTACAGTCTCTAGGTAACAAACATCAGCGAGGTCTATTTTTCCTTAGGTGTTTTGTCAATGACAAATTATAATGGGGTAGTTGAACTCTATCCTCATTTACCATTTTAACCACAAGCACATTGTATGTTCCTATGTAAGAATGTGGAGAGTCAAGCTGACAGAAACAATAGCCCCCATTCCTTCCACTGGCTGGAAATCAAGGTTTGCCTTCAACCAGATAAGCACCTCCCTATGCTGTGTATACTATGGGCAGTGGAGCATTACTTTTCTCTTTCTATCCTTATAACGATTATTCTGCTCATGGAGGTCTACTGGTATAGGAACTTAAGTCCATGTTGTCTCAATAAGTTCGCGCTGTTGGAAGTCATTCAAGACTTTTCTCATTGTAAGCATGCTAGGGAGATTTTTTAACTCCCAATCTGAATCAGCACTGCTCACAGAGCCAGAAGATTATATTTTTGCATCTATTACTTGTTTTTCATTAATATCTCCCAGAAATTTACAATATGAAGAAAACAGAGACCGATTCAAATTTAGGAAAAAGGAAAGACAAGATTCCAAGTCTCTTTCCATGAAGAGGCCTTCTTTTTGAGGTACTCTTCCCCTTTCGGTGGATTTTCCCTCTGAAGGCTTTGAGGTACTCTTCCCCTCTCAGTAGACTTTCCCTCTGATGCCCTTTTAAAGGTACGCTTCCTCATGTGGGGACTCAGTTTACCCATCATGAGTGGAACCGGATCTGGCAATCCTCAAATTCATTTTTGCAACTGTGCCAAGAATCTGGCAACACCTGAGCAGAGGTCCCAAGAAAGGGGAGCTCCTCTGGCTAGGCGGCAAGGGTGCTGTGTGGCTGCTCTCACTCGTGGTAGAATGACCGCACAATTAACTGTAATGTACATGAAGAGGTTATCAGACTCTTCTTTTATTGACACTTCCATTCTGATTATGTAATCTTTATCTTTCAGTTGCTAGGTCTTATTTCTGTCCCCCCAATCTTATTTTATTAGTAATTTTTAGTGTACAACTTGAGTTTCATTATGACATTTCTTTACATGCATATCATTGTATTTTGCTCATAGTCACCTCTTCCATTACCCTTTCCTGACCCCCTTCCCCATCCCTTTCCTCCCCACCAATGGTTTCTCCTTCTATGTGCATGTCTTGTTTGTGTGTATATCTATCTATCTATCCATCCATCGATCTAACCCCTATATGTCTGTCAGTTTGTCATGCTGTGAGGGCTTGTGTGTAGCTGTGATGCTGAAAGCTATGCCACTGGTATCTGGGATACCAGTAGGGTCACCCATGATGGACAGATTTCAGCTAGGACAGACTAGGGAAAAGGAGCTGGTATCCCACTCCCCAAACAATTAGCCATTGAAAAACCTATGAATAGCAGACAAGCACTGTCAGATATAGTGCTGGAAAATGAGCCACCCATATTAGAAGGCATTCAAGAAATGACTGGGGAAGAGTTTCCTCCTCAATGTCGAGTCAATCTTAATGATGGGAATGGAGAAGAGCCTCTGGGACCTCCATTTGCTGATGTATCTTAATTCAAAATGAGAAGAAACACAATGACTGAAAATGGGCACAAACATTAAAAAAAAAGATTGTAGGTATGGTATAACGTTGGTAGTGTTTCATTCTGTTATACCTAGGGCCACTATGAGTCAGATCTGACTTAATGGTATATACATATATGTATATGTATATATGTGTGCATATATATATATATACATATATACACACCCATATACATACATACATACACATGTATATATATATACATACATTCACACATACATGTTATGGATATATCATATATCCAGATTTTGCCTTAAGGACAAAAATGTGATATTTTCTTTTCTTGTAGGCTGTCTTGAGGCAGGATAGAAAGACAGGGAAATTTGGGGAACACAGAAAAGGAAAGAGCTTTCACCCAAGGATCTGGTTTAAATCCCACCAGCTAGAATCAAGAACTTTGGCACAACTGCCAAGAAAACAACTGCATGATGTGCATAGATCTGTTATTTTTGAGAGATATTTTAAATAATGAAAATATTAAAATATCAATAAACCTTGATTGGGGCCAAAACATATTTAATCTTTGAGTTTGACTTTACTTTCCCTCTGTTATTCTGTGCTTCTTTGAGACACAACCAGGCAACTCCCTCCCAACCCTTTTCAAAACTTATGCAGTATACCTCTTGAACCACCTTATGATCTCATTTTCCTAAAGGGAAGTTCCTCCAACAGAAAAATTCTAAACAATGGAATTTCTTTTGATCTTATTGGCACCTCCCTAACCCATGGCAGGGGACTTTCTAGGTGGAGCTTGAGGTTCAGGCCACACTAGGCTCCCAGAGCTCAGGACTGATCATGCGGGCTAGGTTAAATAAAACTAGAGGGAACACATGCGTAGTGCCTCCTCTTCCTTCTCTTCCTCCTCCTCTTTTTCCTTCTTCTCCTTCTTCTTCAAATTCTGTCTTGGGAAATCCATGTCCATGTTTTGGATGCCTCTCTGTCTCTCTGTCTCTCTGTCTGTCTGTCTCTCTCTCTCTCTCTCTCTCTCTCTCTCTCTCTCTCTCTCTCTCTCTCTCTCTCAGTGCCCACATGTACTCTAAAGTATGTACTTAATAAACTCTATAAATTTGTTTCACTCCCTCTGGCTTGTCCTGAAATTCTTTTCTGTGAGGAATCCAAGGACCCAGCTTTACCTGAGTAGAGGCGGAATCCTCAGTCTAGGCGGCCACACTGAGCTGCACCACTCTCTGCACCACCACTGACAGTCTCTTTGTTCTGATAATTGTGTCGTTTGCTATGCAAAACTTTTAATTTCATGCCATCCTATTTGTCAATTCTTGCTATTTTTTCCTGTGCTATTGGGGTTCTATCCAGAAGGTTCTTGCCCATGCCTATGTCTTGAAATGTTTTCCCTATGTTATCCTCTAGCAGTTTCAAAATTTCAGGCTTCACATTAAGGCCTTTAATCCATTTTGAACTGATTTTTGTACAAGATGTGTAAGAGAGATCTAGCTTTAGCCTTTTGCATGAGACTATCTAGTTGTCCCACTACCATTTGCTGAAGCAGCTGTCTTTTCTCCACTTAAATTTCTGAAACATCTGTTGAATATCAGTTTATTGCATGCATTTATTTCTGGATCCTCTATTCTGTTCCATTGGTCTACATGTGTGTTTTGTGCCCCTACCAGGCAGTTTTTGTTACTATGGCTTTGTGGAATAATTTGATCAGGTATTGTGATGCCCCTGCATTGTTCTTTCTGCTCAGGATTGCTTTATCAATTCAGGGTCTTTTGTGCTTCCATATGAATTTTAGGATTGCATTTTTTATTTCTGTGAAGAATGTGATCAGGATTTTGATGGAGATTGCACTGAATATGAAGATTGCTTTTGGTAATAGAACCATTTTTCACAGTATTAAATCTTCCAATCCATGAGCATGGGAAGTCTTTCCGTCTTCTAGCATCTTCTTTAGTTTCTTTCCTTGCCACAGACCAGCGGCAGCCTAGGTTCTAGGGGTCCCTGAAGGCGGGTGAGGAGTCAGCGATGGGAGACAGAGACACAGCAACTTGAAGGCAATGTGATTCTATTCCTTTTATTGCTCAGATAGCTCAGTTTTTTATACAGTCTTTCAGGTTTAGGTCATGCAAGCAGTAAAAATAGTAAGTGCAGTTATCCACGAAAAAAGTTTCACCAGCACCAGTTAATCATAATAGCGCATAGCCCAAAGCATAGACTTTACTATCTTTAGATAACAAACACCTGGAAGGTCTGTGTCTTCTCAGGCTTTTCATAAATGATAAGCTATAATAGGGTATTTGAACTCTATCCTTATTTATCATTTTAACCCCTGGTTCATTACATGTTTCTATGTAAGGTAGTGGAGGGTTCTGGCTCCAGAATCTGGCTGACCAGAACAATAGCCTCTGCTCTTTCTTCTGGTTGGGAACCAAGGTCTGTCTTTAGGTATATAACTACCTCCCCATGCTGTGTATCCACTCTTTCCTCCAGTTGGGAGCCAAGGTCTGCCTTTGGACAGATAAGCACCTCCATGTTAAATTGTCAAGGAGGCTTTTGTACTATGGGAACAGCCCTATGCATTCTTTTGATTGTCCTATACTTTTTTTGGTAAACCTTAGCTACCATAGGTGGGGCCACTTCAGTCCAAGTAGGGGCTAATAACTCAGTCTGCTGCAGCTGAAGCATAAATTACTTAATGCTTGAGGTCCAGGGTGGAAATTGCTGATCAGCTTTAACTAAAATATTGTCCACACAACCCTTACAATTGGTGGTTTTTACCTCTAATTCATTTACAAATTCCCCCAGTCATGCCATTCTTTCAGCATTTGTTTCGTTAGAGTTTAATACAATATTAGTTATGAGTATTAGTCCTAAACATAATGATTACAAGCAGTGATCCTATTCCTAGAAAGCAAAAAGGACATATTCCTTTTCCCCATCCCCATCCATTTTTTGGAAAATGAGTTCCTTGAACCTCTCTTCCCCATATCCGGACCTTGTCAGACAATATGGTTAGAAATGGCCATGGCATTTCCTCAGTGTTTTTAAAGTTTTCATTCTAGAGGTCTTTTATCTCCTTTCTAGGTTTATTCTCAGGTATTTTAAAAAGCAATTTTGAATGGGATTGTTTACCTGGTTTCCTGGACATTATTGGTATAAAGAAAAGCTACTGATTTTTGTAGGTTAATTTTATATCATGCTACTTTGCTGAAAGGCTGGAATTTAGCTCAGTGGGTAGAGCGCTGTGCTGCAATCTCTGAGGCCCCGAGTTCAATTCCCAGCACTGCGAAAAATGGGAGAAGGGCCTGGCAATCCACTCCCAAGGCAATCCCAAAGCACTCAGCCATTGAAAACCTTATGAAGGTCACTATGAGTCAGATACCGACTTGATGGCACCTAACAGCAATAACAACTTTGCTGAAAGTGTTCACCACTCTAATAGTTTTCTGATAGAGTCCTTAGGGTCTTTTAAGTATAGGATCATATCATCTGCAATTTGACTTCTTCCTTCCCTATTTGTATCCCTTTTATTTCTTTCTCTCACTTTATTGCTGTGACTAATAGTTCAATTCTATATTGAATAGCAGTGGAGAAAGTGGACATCCTTGTCTCACTCCTGATTTTAGAGGAAATGCTTTCAGTTTTCCCTCATTTAGTATGGTGTTGGCTGTAGGTTTCTCAGATACTGCTTTTATTATGTTGAGATATGTTTTTTCAATATCTGGTTTCTCCAAGGCTTTATCATGAAATGATGTTAAACTTTATCAAAGACTGTTTCTACATCTATTGATGCTATAATGTGATTTCCATCTCCAAGTCTACTTATATGATATATTACATTTATTGCCTTGTGTATGTGAACCACACTTGTATCCCTGGAATGAAAACAACCTGATCATAGTATATGATCTTTTTCATGTGTTGTTGGAGTCTAATTGCAAGTATTTTATTAAGGATTTTTGCATCTATATTCATCAGGGAAATTGATCTGTAGTTTTCTTTTTTGTTCTATCCTTATCTTTTTTTTTTTAAAGTAGAGTAAAACTGCCTTCATAGAGTGAGTTTGATAGTGTTCCTTCCATTTCTATTTTATGGAATAGAGAAGCCTTGGTATTAATTCTTCTTTAAAGGTTTTGTAGAATTTGGCAATGAATCCATCCAGTCCTGGGCTTTTCTTTGTTGGAAGACTCTTTATTATTACTTCAATTTCACTCTTCATTATATGTCTATTTAAGTTGTTTATATCATCTTGATTTAATTTTGGTAGGTCATATGTGTCCAGGAACTTATTCATTTCATGTAAGTGTTCCACTTTTTTGGAATACAATTTTTCAAAGCATTGCCTAATGGTTCTCTGGATTTCATTGATTTCTGTTGTAATGTCCCCTTTCTAATCTCTAATTTTATTAATTTAAGCCTTATTCTCTTTTTTTCTTTTGGGCAGTTTGGCAAAGGGTGTGTTGATCTTGTTTATTTTTTTTTAAGAAACAGCTTTTTGTTTTACCAATTCTTTTTATTGTTTGTTTAGTCTCCATTTCATTAATTTCTGCTCTGATCTTTACTTCTTTACATCTAATGATGTTGGGTTTTCCATGTTCTTATTTTTCTAAGACCTTGAGGTGTATCATTATTTATTTGAAACCTCTCTGATTATTTAATGTAGACACTAGAAGCTATAAATTTCCCCCTTGGAATTGTCTTTGCCGTATCCTATAGCCTGTGGTTTTCATTTGCATTTGTTTCTAATGATTTTGTTTATTTCCTCTCTGATTTTTTTCAAGGACCAATATATCATTTAAGAGCATATTATTTAATCTTCATGTATTTGTACAGTTTCTATAATTTCTCTTGCTGTTCATTTCTAGTTTAGTTCCATTATGGTCAGATATGATATATGAAA
>VMDO01003209.1:129437-148650 GCA_007922755.1 Pedetes capensis
TTAACTCTGATATTTCCTTGGTGTTTTTTTTTTTTTTTTTCTTTTTTTTGCTTGGATGTTCTATCTGTTGATGAGAGTGGGGTATCAAAGTTAGCTATTATTATTGTATCTGGACCTATCTTTCACTTCTATGTCCAGTAGTGTTTTTTTTTTATGACATTGGGTTACTGATGTTCAGTGCATGTATATTTACAATTGTTCTTGATTGATTATTCCCTTCGTTTCTTTATTATTTATTCCTTTATTCTTCTTGATTGATTATTCCCTTTGTGAATATGTAGTGACTTTGTTTATCTCTTCTGACTAATTTTAACTTGAAGTTCACTTTGTCTGATATAAGGATGGCCACTCTTCTTTTTTATTTTGGTTTCTACTTGCTCAGGATATCAATTTTCATCCTTTCACTTTCTGTCTCTCAGAGTTGGATTTTGTTTTTTAAATAAGTATACTAATCTATGTCTTTTAATGGGAAAGTTAAGACCATTTATATTTAAGGTTACTATTAAGAAAGTTATGCTGATTCTTGTAATTGTGTTGGGTGTTTTCCTGATTGGTTTGCATATTATTCATTCCTTTCTTTTTCCCTTATTCATATTTGGAGTTTGCTGCTTTTTGAGTTAGACATGACTGATTTTTTCCCAGTTCTCATTAGTTTATCTATTCCTCTCATGAAGTCTATTCTTTCTTTCTTTTTTTATTGGAAATTTTTAATGTACACCTTAATGTGATTCATTCTGACATGCCTTTCTTCTTCCTCTGTGCATATGATTCCTTTCAGTATCTTCTGCAATGCTGACTTGGTGGTCATGAATTTCTTTAGTGTGTGCCTGTCTTGGAAGTTCTTTATTTCTCCATTGATTTTAAATGATAACTTTGGTGGCTATAATAATCTTGGTTGGCAATTATTTACATTCAGGGCTTGAAATTTATCATTACATGAGTTCTAGGATTTTAGGGCTTGTGCTGAGAGGTCTACTGTTACTTTAACAGGTTTGCCTTTGAGAATGAGTTTGTGTTTTTCTCTTACAGCTTTTAAAATTGTTTCTTTGTTTTGTAGTCTTGGCATTTTAATTATATCATAGGAAGAATCTTTCCTGGCCACATCTATTTCTATTTTATGTTCTAAATGCCTCTTTGTGTTGGATGTCCATTCCTTTCCCCAGATTTTGGAAAATTTCTGCTATAATTTTATTGAATAGATTTTCTATGCTTTCATTTTTTATCTCAGCTCCTTCTTCTACCACATGGAGTCTTAGGTTTGGTCTCTTGATCATGTCCCAGAGTTCTTGGACGTTGTAGTCAAGTTCTTTTATTATTTTTTTCTTTGTTGATATCTGAATGTAATATTTCTTCAATCTCCTCTGTCACCCCTAATATTCTATCTTCTACTTGATCTAATCTACTGGTGATGTTCCCCACTGTGTTTTTTATTTGGCTTATTGAATTATTTCCAAAATTTCTGTTTGTTTGTTTTATGTCAATTTCCTTCCTGAATTTCTCATCCATTTCGCTGACTGTCTTTTGGTGACTTTCTGGTGTAGGTCCTATATTGATTTACTTCTTCATTCATCTGCTTTATTGTGTTCTCTTGGAAGTCATTGATCATTTTTACAAGTAGGCTTTTGAATTCTTTGTCTAACACTTTAACCATTTCACTATCTTTGGTCAATATCTTTTGGCTTCTGGATTTTTTTAGGTTGTTTGTGTGTGTGCATGTGTGTGTGTATTTGTGTGTGTTTCTTATTTGTGACTTATGCATCTGTAGGGAGGACTATCTCTTCTGTTTTATTTGGTGATTTCTTAGTGAGTGGCTTTCTCTTAGGATCTCAATCCCTAGTACCACTCCCAGAGAAGAAGACAAGCCACTGCATCAGGTACAATACCTGATAAAGTCCTGGAGTGGCTTCTTTCTGTGGTTTCAAATATTGTAGTCTGTTAGGTGGAGGTGTGGCCAGTTGGAATCTTTTATCTGACTTTGGCTTAGAGTTGCCAGCCTTTGAAGTTCTCCTGAGAGAGAGAGAGAGAGAGAGTCATCTCCTCTCCCTGGGAGTTAAGGTTAGTGTCTGTCCACCTGTTCTAAGCTTCCTGTTGCCCAAACCTCTCAGGGTGTCAGTGCCCTACCTTCTCTCTCACTGTAACTGCCTGTCACAGGTGTGCTGCACCCTGGGATTGGGCCAGGTTACCCCCAGGTGACTGGTGATTATTCTTTGTTTTCAGGCCTCTGGCCTGGCTCAGTCTCACACAACAGCTCCCTCTCAAGATGGTACCTGGTCATGACCCTCCAAGTTATGGAGCATGGCAAAATAAATCTCTTCTCCAATATTGCCCCTCCCCACCAGTTAGGAAGAGCCACTGTCTCACCAAATCCCCCAAAAGGTCCAAGGGCTTCAAGGCCTGTGGGATTGTCTTGTGGGACAGCCAATCTGCTTGCCAAGACTGCCTGGCTTACCTTTTTGGATGAGACCTCTGCTTCCCCTCCCCCACTAGGGACCCAAAGCTAGCAATGTGTCCTGCTCACTCCCTTTCACTGCTCAACTCCATTCTGTACTCTGGGACCATTCTATAATGTCTTTTGTGGTTTCTCTGCTTTTCTAGTCTTTCTCTCCTTGGAATAGAGACTACTCCTTTCAGTTCTGACTCATTCGTTTTTACCATGTCACATGAAGGCTGCCTCTAATCTGCCATTTTATACCAAAAGTCTCAGCTTCACATCTTATACAGCAGATTAAATGAACCACACTACAAATCTGGTTTGCAGCTCAGGACTCTATATGCTCTCTGTAACTCAAAGAGCAATTATCTTTATTTTTCTTTCAATTCTCCATTTTCTTTAAAGAAAAACAATGAGTTGTCTTAGATATCCCTGGCTGGATTTCTAAACAGCTTCTTTTTGCTTCCCCAGATCCATTCATCTTTCTTATCCACTAGCAGAAGGATATCTGGTGAATCAATCCATATAGACCCAACAATGGTCGGCCTCACTCTCTAGCTACTAGTTGGGCTTAGTCAGTGGAGAGCTGCTGCAGAGATTGTGGGGAGGAAAGAAAGTGAGGAATGAGAATTTATTCCCAAAGTACTATTTAGAAGTTGCTGCACCTGCCAAGCACAGTAGTGCATGCCTGTAATCCCCATGACTTGGGAGGCAGAGTCAGGAGGATCACAAGTTTGAGACCAGAGACAGTCTGCATAATTTAACGAGACCCTGTCTCAAAACAAATTTTTTTAAATGGGCTGGGGGTGCAGCTCAGTGGTACAGCCCTTGCAAAAGCATGCAAGCACAAGGCCCTGGGTTCAATTCCCAGTAATGCAGAAGAAGAAAGAAGAAGAAGAAGAAGAAGAAGAAGAAGAAGAAGAAGAAGAAGAAGAAGAAGAGGAGGAGGAGGAGGAGGAAGAAGAAGGAGAAGAGGAAGAAAACAGGAGGAGGAGGAGGAGGGTGATGATGATGATGATGATGATGATGATGGGAGGAGGAGGAGGAGGAAGAGAAATGAAGAAGAAGAAGAAGAAGAAGAAGAAGAAGAAGAAGAAGAAGAAGAAGCAGCAGCAGCAGCAGAAGAAGCAGAGGCAGCAGCAGCAGCAGCAGCAGCGAAGGAGGAGGAAGAAAAAGCTGCATCATTAAGTAAATTCGCAGCTCCTGCCAGGCAGCTGGCTGGACTCATCTCTCTCTTTCTCTGTCTCTCTTTCTCTCTTTCCATTGATAACTGCCTCCTCCTCCACTGACCCATCAGGCCTGGGTGTGCAATGTCCTTCCTCTTAGTATTCTTAGGATTTTGCACTATCTCTGATGTTTTCCCTGCTTCTTGCCCACTCCTTTGTAAATAGTGCCTTTATTAAAGTTTGCTCATACTACCTATTTTGATTGTGCTATTTCTATAAGGGGCTGGGATTTAGCTTAGTTGGTAGAGCGCTGCGCTGCAGTCTCTGAGGTCCCGAGTTCAATTCCCAGCACCGCAAAAAAAAAAAAAAAAAAAAAAGGGAGAAGGATCTGGCAATCCACTCCCAAAGCAATCCTGAAGCACTCAGCCATTGAAAACCCTATGAGGGTTGCTATGAGTTGGATACCGACTTGACAGCACCTAACAACAACAACATTTCTATAAGAGTTCACTGAACAACTGATCTGTGAGGAGGGCCCTCTTCCTTCCCCCTCAGAAGTGTTTCTAGGCTGATCTGCCAATAATCCAGGAAGACACTGCAGCTCCAGAAGCAACAAAGTACCCACTGTCAGGAGGTTTCTGAACATGGGATAAGCTAAGCAGAGACAAAGGTGACCAGGAGGACCAGAGACCTTGGGAACCTGAGACAGAGCCTGAAAAGTTGGCTTTCCCACACCCTTCTCTGGTCATCTGTAAAAGCCTGCCCCAGCAGCCAGAAATAACTGACACATTCTTTAGCCACGGCATCCCCTGCATTCAAGGGCAAAAGATATTAAAAACTAATTAGCCTACACTTAAGCTTTGTGGGTAACTTCCATCCATGTCCTTCATCCCTAACAGCTGCCTATTGGGAATTCTGGTAAATGGTATCAAGAGTGGCCTCAGGAATCAAATCCTCAAAAGGGGATTATGGGATTGGATCGTTTGGAAATTTGTGTATGATAAGTGTAAGTTTCTTTCTGAAATAATAGTTTAGGAGTGAAATCAAACACAGAATGATATGATTATCAAGCAGAGATAGTTCAGGACAAAGTGCAGCAGGAAGCACAGCACTGGGATACCTAGTGGCTGGAGAGTCCAGCATTTGTGATGACAACAGTGATACAAGGTCTCGTGAATTAATGTAGGGAAAGGAGCAATGGAGAGCTGCAGGTGGCCACCTCAGAAGGAGCATGGAAAATCAGATATCCTCCTGGGCACTCAGAGGGGTCACTTGTTCCTGTGTAGAGCAGGGAGGGCTGAAAACCAAGCCCAGGTTCTGTTGTGAGGATTTCAGGTTGCAGCCCCACCTCAGCACTCAGTCTTACCAGATCTTATGCCTAGGGAAGGGCACTGGTGGGGAGGCAGTGGGGCTGTGAAGGACCAATGGGAGGATGGAGCAGTGGAGTTCAGTACTGAGAATTTTCTCATCCTGCATCATCTCAATTTCCTTGAAACTTCTTTGTTGTCTTAGGGAGCATCATGCTCACTGTTGAAGAAAATCAGTCTTCTTGGAAGAAAAGTCTTCCTGGGACACCTCTTGGGTCAAGGACCTCAAGATGGCCGTGATTCTCCTCACCACTGAACACTAAGATCTTTCATTGTCTCTGGGCTATTGACTTGGTTTCCAGGAAGTTCAGAGGTGGAGAGGCAAGGACTGTTCCCAGAGGAGAGTCTGTATACCAAAAAAGTTATAGGGTGTTTTCAACTGACATCAGCAGGAACGTGTGCCAGAAGCTATTTCCATTAGTGGGCTGTTAAGTTGTTGTTTTGTTGAAGGGACAAAGGATGGGTTCCCCCTAGAATGCCACTGTGCTGACGTTATTCCAGGAATTCCTTGTATGGATTTTGGTTATTGCCTGTTTGCCAGGAACACCACAGAAGTGATGTTTTGGCCATAGTGTGAATCCTATCTAAAGGCACACAATTTGTCCTAATATAGGCATATTAACTCTGACCACTTGGAAAAGATGATATATACAAGGGTGCGCCCTGAACAGATACTACATGATTTTCCCTTTGTCACGAATCAATATCCTGTAACAATGATCACTGTGTATTGGCCAAACATTGCTTTTTTCAAATTCCATCCTGTCTTCAGAATGTATTAGTTGAAATTCTATCCCGAGGAAGAGATTTTCTGTCTCGTTTGTTTGTTTCTTCAGTCATCGTCCATCCATTCATCCATCAGTAGGATATACTTACTTTCATTTTATTCCTTCAGTTAGAACCCACAATTATCATTATTCTGTGGCTGTATTGTCCAAAACTTAGCCAACAGGGATTCCTCAAGTTGGATTCTCTGTCTTTTGGTATGCTTCCATCAATCTTTGTGTCTCACCCTTGGCTCTCTCCCTAGTACCCAATCGTGACTGGAGTGACCTTATCACGAAGATGGTGAGAAAAAAAATCCACACTGAAATAAGAATCACAATGACCTCATATATTTTCTACAGTCTCAAGAAGTAATTTCCTTTACATAAGAAATCCACAATGAAATGATTTTATCAGAAGTCTATTGTGATTTAACTTAAAGAGTGTCATTTCAAATGTCATAGACTGATGCAGAATTTTTGTGGGGCAGATTGGATATGATTTCGCTAGTTTAGTCCAAGAAACAGGCAGTTAACAATTTCTCTTGGAGAAAATCCAAAACAACTGGACCACATCATTTCCTCTTCCAAGAAATTGCTCCTAAGGGAATGTGTAGGGCCTTGGACAATTACTAAGCTCCAGTCCCATGCAATACACTTGAGAGCCCGCACTGATACTACCTGGGAAATAAATAGATTGGTAAATCCTCATGTAGTCCAGGGCTGGGACCCTGGAACTGTTACAGAGGTCCTGGTGTTAATGAACAGAGTACCCCTCCCCACCTGGAATCCTGTTGCAGAGGTGGAGGGTAGACCTGGGACACCAGAGGAGGAAACCAGGTCATGAACTCGTTATCAGAGTCGGCTCCAGGGAGAGACAGCCTCGGAGTACTCAGGCAGCCTTTTCACTAGTGAGACAGAGGTAGCAGGTGATTGCGATGGTGGCTGAGATGGACACAGACAGTACGGTGAGCCTCACAACTGGGGTGGGGAACAACCCTGAGAGAGTCCCTGTTCACCACCATAAAATGAACACGTCCTAGTTCTCGGGAGTAATATGTACGTAAGGCTTATGCTCCATCCCCAAAGAGCCCAGGTCAGGTAGAAGAGAAAAGGTCTAGTCAACTAACAATGAACGTGCATTGAAGTCTTGGCAGTTGTGCAGATCAGAAGGAAAGGAGGTGTAAGTTTAAAAGTCTTTCCGATCAAAAACAAAAGGATTCTCAAAGCAGTCTATGGAGTCATCAATTTTTTTTTGGTGAGAGGATACAGAAAACAGATGCTAGATGAGAACAGACAGAGGAGGATCCCTGGAGGGTGTTGTGGCTAGGAAGTTTCATAAACAGGAAGTGTGGAGGGATGTAGAGCCATCACCATGGGCTGGAGGACCAGCAGGTGCAAGGACGTTTTCCTTCACACAGAAGAAATCCTAGGTGAATCGTTTAAGATGACTGTGGATTTCAGACTCTCACCCAAGAGGGGATACTCAGAAAGGTGAGCACTCCTAAAAGGAGATCTAGGCTTTGACTGAGAATTCGTTCCTATTGAATAGATCCTCTGCATGAGGTTTGGGTGGGAATGGAGAACATCTTTTACAGTCTTGCTCTGCATCAAGGCAAGCCTGTAGCTGGTCCATTGTGCTCCACGGCAGGCAGCACAGAGGTGCAGATTTCTTGGCATATATGATCCATGGGGCACCCCTCTGAATTCTCACCACAGGAATTCAGTAACCAGCCTCTTGTTCCTTTCCCTTCCAAGTGCCTCAGGTTTCTGCGTGCAGAATGGAGGAGCTGAGTTGAGCACGAGCAGGGTGCACACATTCATTTGCTCAGACATCATAGGTATATTGATCATGTCTTTTGTGTCAGGCATTATCTCAGGCAGAGGGGAACCACAGCGGTGAACAAAACAGACAGGGGCATGACCTGCAGAAGCTTTCAGCAGGTGGTGGAGGTGGGCTTATCAACCATGTAGTTGTTTTTCGGTGCTTTTGAGTGGGATCTGACTCATAACAACCCTACATACAACAAAATGAAACACTACCCAACACTGCGCCATGCATATAGATTTTTTATGTTTGAGCCCAATGTTGCAGCCACTATATTTCTTCTCATTTTGAGTCATGCCATATCAAATAAAAATAGGAATTTCTGGAGGCTTTACTGCAGTCCCATCATTAATGTCAACTCTACTTTGAGGAGGCAACTCTTCCCCAGTCATGTATTGAATGCCTTTCAGCCTGGAAGTCTGATTTCCTGGCACTCTATTTGACAGTGCTTCTCTGATATTCACAGAGTTTTCAATGGCTAATTGTTTCTGGAGTGGGCTGCCGGGTCCTTCTCCCTTATCAACCATGTTGTTATTGTTGTTAGGTGCTGTCGAGTCAGTGTCCGACTCATAGCGACCCTATGTACAACAGGTGAAACCCTATTGTCAGTATTTCTCTGCTATTCATAGGATCCTCAATGGCAGATTGTTTTTTGAGAGTGAGTTGCCATGTCTTTCTCCCAAGCCTATAGCTCCTGGTTTTCTCAGGTGGTCTCCCATCTAAGTACTCACCAGGTCTGACCCTGCTTAGCTTCCAAGATCTGACACCACAGTGGTACAGCTGCAGGCTTATCAACTATTGTTGTTAGGTGCTGTCAAGTCATGTCCGACTCATACCAACTCTCATAGGGTTTTCAATGGCTGATTGTTTCAGGATTGCCTTGGGAATGGATTGCCACATTCTTCTCCCATTTTTGCCACATCCTTTTCCCATTTTTGCATTGCTGGGAATCGAACTCGTGACCTCAGAGACTGTAGAGCAGTGCTCTACCAACTGAGCTAAATCCCAGCTATCAACTATAGTGGTAAATTAGTGTGGTGTTAAAATAGAGGCAGTGAAATTTCATGTCAGAATACCCAGCAAAGTGCAGAAAGCTCATAAATCCCCTTTGGATGTTTATGTTGTGATCTAAGAAGTGAATAGGAATTAAATGAAAGGTTGGGATGGAGGATGGTAAGGGACCAGTCCAGGCAGAAGCAAGAGTGAGTGAGAACCTCCACACATGATGCCCAGGGTGGGCTTGGGGGGGAATCTGTGTGTCTAAGGAATTGAAAACTATCACATTTGGCTCTAACAAAGCAGACATAGGGTCAGACTGATAATGGCAAAGATAAGGGACAGGTTACAAGGAGACCATCAGAGCAACTGAAGGAAGGACCTCAGGAGACAGAGGACAGATCAGTGGAGACAGCACTTGGCCACGAGGAAGCTACTGAGGCTCAAACATAGGCTCTGCATGGCCATTCTCTTTCCCAAAGCACACCACACAGGCAAGGCATCAAGTCTAGACTAAAGGTCTCATTCAGATCCTGCTGCTCATTAGCATGTGACCTTGAGGCAACTTATGCAGCCTCTTTGAACTTCAGTTTCTTCACTTGGAATGGGATGATAGCAAGATCTTCTTCTGGTGACTCCAGGATACTGAGGACCTTCTGAGCCAGGGATCCTTAAGAGACTCACTAAATGCAAGTTCCTTTTCCTTTAACATTGACTTCCCCCTGCCCAGCTCCATCCTCAGCAGGCCCTGACAGAACCCACTCTGCTCAATTTTATTTTATAGGAAATTCCCTTTTCCTTGGGGCAGCGAGGGGCTTGTACTGAGCTTGTACTGTCAGGTCTGGCCAGATCTCTGGCATCATGGTGCTTCTGTCCAACTCTGGGATCTGGGCCCTGCGCTCTGTAGCTGTTTAAAGGTTGCTTATCCCTCTTCACTCTCTCTGCTCTTGTCTGTTCCAACAGCAGGTAGATCACAGCCCCTTCGTGCAGCTAGGTTAAATATCCTTCCAATGTTTGGGATACATAGGAATTCTATGTTCCTATGGCATGCCGTGTATTTTTCTGTTACAACATTTTACAAGCATGTATGATTGTGTTTTCAATCTGCCTTAGCTACTGTTTGAGATAATAAAAGTACAGTTGTGAAGAAGACAGAAAGGGAACTTACTTCTGTGGAGGGAAGAGCTGGGTAGCTGAACAAGTGAGCAAAAATAATATGATCTTAGCAGGTAGATAGTGCCATGCAGCCGAGATGCATGCAATATGATGGAGAGTAATTGGTATGAGAGAGTGGCTTTTTATAGGAGCCTCAGTAATTTAATTGCAATTGTATTATATTTATATTTTGGTATAACTAGATATATGTAGAAGTTGAATTGCTGGATAATCCTGTGATTAGCCTTCTGAGGAACTGCCAAACTATTTTCCAAAGAGGTTGTACCATTTCACATGCCCACCAGCAGTGTATGAGGGTTCCAATTTGTCCTCATCTTTGACAATACTTCTAGTTATCTGACTTATTGATTGTAGCCATCCGACAGAATGTGATGTGGTATTGCAATGTGTGTGTGTGTGTGTGTGTGTGTGTGTGTGTGTGTGTGTGTATGTTTCCTTCTACTTGGCCTGCATTTGAAACAATTTTATTTCACAGTTGTCTTCAAAACCACAAAGACAGTATTTTCTTCCTGTGAAAACAGTACAGTCAGGCATAAGGGGCACACCTGTAATCTCAGCGCTCAGCACTCAGGAAGCAGAGACAGGAGGATCACAGCAAGTTCAACGCCAGCCTGGTCTACTTAGTGAGTTCCAGGCTACCTGGGAATACATAGTGAGACACTGTCTCAAAGAACAAAACAAAATAAACATGAAAAATATGTAGTACAGATAACTATATTTTCTAGAAAATGATTATATAGACTCTCTCAAAGAAAAATGTGAGGTTGCTTGAAAAAACTCACATCTGGCCCAATTCATAAAATATATCATTGTTAGTTGTCTTTGTATTATTGAGTCATAATTGTTTATATATTCTGGATAAAAATCCCTCATTGGATATATGACTGCAAAAATTTTCTCCCACACTCTATGAGCTGTCTTTTCACTTCTTGATAGTATCCTCTGAAGCACAATGTTTTACATTTGATAATGTGCAATTTGTATACTTTTTATTTTGCACTGTGTGATTTTGGTAAGTATCTAAGAAGCCATCGTCTTATTCAAGGTCATGAAGATTTATATCTGTATTTTCTTCTATAAGTTTCACACTTTTAGCTCTTACATTTAGCCCCTTTTCTCCATTTTGAATTAATTTTGTATATGATCTGAGGCAGGGGTTCCAGTTTCCTCCTTATGTATGTTGTTGTTGTTGTTGTTAGGTGCTGTCAAGTCGGTATCCGACTCATAGCGACCCTCATGGGGTTTTCAATGGCTGACTGTTTTGGGATTGCCTTGGAAGTGGATTGCCAGGTCCTTCTCCCATCTTATGTATGTGGATATCCAAAAATGGCAAAACCATTTGTTGGAAACAAAAGCTGTTTTTGTTAGTTTCTTTTCTGATTTTGAAGTTAATTTGGGCTTGAAATATTTTTCCTTCTTCTTGCTTTCCTTCTGTTTATTTTTGTTGAACATTTTAATGTCCATGATTAATTCATTTCTTTTATCTTTACTGCTATCTATGTAATAATTGAGGGCAGTGAATTTAGTTTTGATTGCTATATTAATAATCTTCCTTTGATTCTCTTATGTAGCATTATTATATTCTAAAAATTCTGCAATTTATGTATTTTAAAATTATTTTACTTTATATTGTAATTGATATATAATTTACATGGAACACATTTTGATAATTCCATATATGTAGAATACTGATTACTAGAGGCTAAGAAGAGTAGAGGGTGAGATGGATAGAGAAAGGCTGGATAACAGGTACTAAAACACAATTAGCTAGGAAGAATAAGTTTCAGTGTTCTATGGCACAGTAGGGTGACTAGTTTGCAACAAAATATATTTTATTAAATTGGTCTTTTTTATATCTCCTTTAAACCCAAAAGTTATTTACTAAAGAAATTTAAACATTTTTTCCTGGTTGAAAGGGCATTTTTATTTTTTTCATTTTGTTATTAACTTCTACATTTTCTGTGGGAGAAGGACTTAGCAACCCACTCCCAAAAAACAATCAGCCATTGAAAACCCTATGAATAGCAGAGAAACACAATAGTGTTTTGTCTGTTGTACATAGGGTCATTATGAGTTGGACACCAACTTCATGGCACCTAACAACAATATTTTCTGTAATTAATTTTTATTATATATTTGACAAAGATGATTTCTACTTTTTGGAATTTATTTGAGGTATGCTTTGTGGTTTCATATGCTGTCTTTCTTCTACATGTTAAATAGGAACTTAAAAGTAAAGTGTATTCAGTGGTGTTATTGGAACACAGTGATGCACATACCCATGTATTCACATACATATTTTATTATTTTGCTTAGTATTCTCTATCTTTACTTTTTAATCACCCAATATGAGTTAGACTGAAAAATGTTTGTTTAAATCGGTTTTAATGTTTCTATTTTTCCTCTATTGTCTATATACTTCAAGGAAATTTCTGCTATTTGGTGTTCAGATATCATAGATATTATGTTTTTATAATTTCATAGTGAATGTAGGTTTTATTTTTATGTGGCATCCTGCATATTCTTTAACATCCAAACACTTTTTGCCCTGAATTCTTCTCTATTTGATGATATAAAGCCCATGTGTTTTTGTGTATATTAGTCTCCTATGCTTTCACCCATCCTTTCATTTTCAACAGTTCTGAATTACTTTCTTTTCGCTAGTTAGATCATGTGAATGAGGAAATACACTTAACTTTAGAGGAATACTAAAAGGCTCAGCGAACACAGATTCGACAATCTCCAACTTTATCATTTTTAGTAACAAAGACGTTATTATTATCATTATTATTTTGTCTCCATGTGACTGACTAACTCCATGTCCAGCTTTCCATTGGTTAAATACATTGGAGGGGCACAGGATTTCCATGTATTAGCCCTGATTAAGCCCTGACATCACTGCCTGCTCAAATAGTTTTGGTGGCTCCTTATAAGATACAGAATAAAGCTCCACATTCTTTGTTTTCCATTCAAAACTTTTCTATATATGATACTCAGTTCCTTTTCCCATTGTAGCTCAACCAACTGTCCCTCCTCTACCACCTGCTCACAGCCTCTACTTCCCGCCTGTGAGTTTGTGCAAGGCTTCCTACTTCCTGGCCTTTGTCCAAGAGTTTGCTTCACTATGGTGTCCACATCCATCTGTAAAACTCTCATCTACAGCTGAGACAGATCATGGGTACCCAACTCTCCTGAGAGTGCTATTAATATGCTATTAAGATTAATATTAGTATTAATGATAAGGTTTTTTATTCTTCCTGTTTATGCCCTTTCTGCTACTTATTTTTTTGCAAGGCAACCACTGGTATGAGTGGATGGGGTGATTTGATTCCCTGATTGACAACTCCTGGGCTCTCCCTTGTGTCTCTGGCTGTTTTGAACAAAAAAACTGTTGTCTAGCTGAGCCATCCTCACATCAGCACCTGGCATTGCAAACACACTAAGAACATCTGGGGGAAACATGAAACTGAAACTATTTGCTACAACTCCATCTCCTGAAGGTGTAGCCCCACCCATGGCTGTTTCAACCCTAGCTGATCCTGTGACCACCTCTGGCCAAAGAGGAAGCACTTCCTTTTTGTGATTGGGCAAAAGGGAGTGCTGTGATTGGTGTAAACACAAGCCTTCATTTCTGTGATTGATGCAAAATCCCTTTCGCTGCCTATATAAATAGCCTACTCAACTTAAATCAAGCTGAGCTGGCCAGGAGACACCCTCCTGCGCTGCCCCCAACTGTTGCAACCTTAGGCTCATAAAAGGCTTCTCTTGAGTGGCCTTTGCCTACTTTTCATAGTTCAGGCTGAGCTTGTAATACAAAGAAGCAGCAGAGACAGCAGAAGAGTGGTGATGGCAAAGGCAAAGGACAGCAGAGACAGTAGAGCAGCAGTCTCAGAGAGAGAAGAGCAGCCAGAATGCTGCACTACAGAAACAGTAAACCAACAGGCTGCTTGACAGCTAAAGAAGAGGCAAGATTGCAAGACAAGGAACCACCACTAGCAGCAGTAGCAGCAGCAGAAGGACCAGGATTGACACCTCCTAAATAGCAGCAATGGGAACAGTGGCCATAACAATAAAAGAGGCAGCTGAAAAGTTTAAGAGTGTTACTAGGGAGAGATGAAGAGAGAGAAAAATCTATAAAGAACCAGAAAATGAAACCACAGGCTCTGGCCACTGGAAGAGTTCCAGAGAATTGTGAAGTCTTTAGGACCAAAGGTCTCAGACATCCTAGGCCCAGGAGCTATAACACTGGTCACTGTCTGGGCCTGATGAATCCTGATGCCCAGTTGTGCCCGCAAGCTGCAACACCAGTTGTTGTCTAGAGCTAAGGAACCTTGATACCTAGCCCCACCTGGGAACTGCAATACCAGCTAGTATTGAAGGTTAATGACCTCCTCAGTCTATCAAGAGCTGTAGCACTTATGGGCTTAGTAGTCCTTACCTCTTGGGCCTACATAAAAGTTGTAACACTTGAGGAGCTGAGGAATCTCGACCTCCATGGTCTAGATAAGAGCTGTAACACTAGAAGGTGCCACTTGCTGCTGCTGCTCCTGCCTGTATATTATGACACTACTGACTGCTGTCAAATGCCAAGGGACACAACTACTGCCTAAGCATAGCATTTCAAGGGCCTCTTCTTGCCTACCCATTATTTCTACCAAGTGGAGCAAAAGGATCTCAGCCAGTTGACTGGTGACATATCCACATCCTCAAAGCCTTTTTATTTGGCTTTGATCTGCTTGTATCACAAATTGTGTGTGTGTGTGTGTGTGTGTGTGTGTGTGTGTGTGTGTGTGTGTGTGTGTTTATCCAGACAGTGTAAGATTCTGGAGACTAGAGGTTATGATTTCTTCTTTGCTATTTCATTGAAACCTCAAAGAGTAATCTGCACACAACCCATCTTGGCTAAACACTTGTTTGTTGAATTTCTGCAGGAGCAGATAATGTAAAATTTTATCTCCAAATATTGATTTTTGTGACATTGACAGATCAGAACAGATCCAACCTGGGGGTCAAGAGTGGTCTGAGTGGGTAAGGGACCCTAAATCAAAAGGTTATACAATTTTAATGTAGACAAGTAACATTCACCCCATTAGATTGAAAATGGTCTGAAGTTAAGGATTACCCTTTTCTCAGCTCCGCTGAGTACAGTGAAGGAAAAAGACACTATAAGTACGGAAATTTAGAACAGATGACCATGTGGAGAAATCAGCCAAGAAATCTATTTCAATTATCCTAGGCCTTCTGGAGGGAAGATTTAGCTCAGGTGGTAGAGGGCTGCTCTGCAGTCTCTTGAGGTCTTGAGTTCTATTCCCAGCACCAAAAAAATGGGAGAAGGATGTGGCAATCCACCCCCTAGGCAGTCCCAAAATGGTCAGCCATTGAAAACCCTAGGAGGGTATCTATGAGTCAGACAAGACTCGATGGCACCTAACAACAACAAGGCCTTCTAGAGTAGTATTTATTAAGTTTTAATGAAAATTTACTGTGCACAGAGCAGATGGTCAATACAAACACATTGTCACCCTATCTTCTCTAGAGTTCAGAGAATGGCATGATCACCGATCACCTAAAATGATACGTTTTGCAGAATTTTGATGGGGTTCCCCCAAGACCTTTTCCTCTGACTTTTGGGCCCATGGCAGGAGGGAATCAGACCAGCAGCTTTGAGTTCCTCCTCTGGGGCCTCTCAGAGCGGCCAGAGCAGCAGCCCTTCCTCTTCCTGCTGTTCCTGTGGATGTACATGGTCACTGTGGCTGGGAACCTGCTCATTGTCCTGGCCATTGGGACCAACGCGAGTCTCCACACCCCCATGTACTTCTTCCTCGCCAGCCTGTCCTGTGTCGATATCTTCTTCTGCTCCACCACGGTGCCTAAGGCTCTGGCAAACATCCAGACCCAGAGCAGGTCCATCTCCTATCCAGGATGCCTGGCACAGCTCTACTTCTTCTTAACTTTTGGGGACATGGACATCTTTCTCCTTGCTACAATGGCCTATGACCGCTACGTGGCCATTTGCCACCCTCTCTACTACACAATGATCATGAGCTTCCGACGCTGCACCTTCATGGTGACATCCTGCTGGACCCTGACAAGTCTCGTCGCTATGACCCACACCTTCCTCATACTCAGGCTCTCCTTCTGCTCGAAGAAGATCATTCCTGACTTCTTCTGCGACCTGGGACCCCTGATGAAGGTCTCTTGTTCTGATACCCAGGTCAATGAGCTAGTGCTTCTCTTCCTGGGAGGCGCGGTCTTTTTAATTCCCTTTTCCCTCATCCTGGTCTCTTATACCTGCATTGTTTCAGCAATCCTCAGAGGCCCCTCTGCCCAGGGAAGGCGCAAGGCCTTCTCTACCTGTGCATCCCACCTCACAGTGGTTGCCCTGTGCTTTGGGACGGTGATCAGGGCTTATCTGTGTCCCTCGTCCTCTTCTTCCAACTCAGTGGTGGAGGACACAGCGGCCACTGTCATGTACACCGTGGTGACCCCCCTGCTAAATCCCTTCATTTACAGCTTGAGGAACAAGGACATGAAGGGAGCACTGGTCAGACTTCTCAGGGGAAACCTCTCCTTCTCATTTGGCCGGTGACTTCTGCAGAGAAACTGAAAGTGTCCTCCGTCATCTCTACTGAGGGTCTTCCAGAAATTTCTACCTCAAGGATCTCATTTCTGAATCCCACTTAGGTCTTATCACTGCTCCCCTTCTTTACTCCCAGCCACAAGTTTGATATTGTTGAGGGAAATGAAAATCTTGCTTTGTGCTTTAACTCATTTCTTTTACAGTTACATGCTGCATAATGATGTTTCAGTCAATGACAGACTGCATATTAGACAGCCCCATAAGATTATAGTGGAACTAAAAAATATCTGTCGCCTAGTGACCTTGGGTCCTAACATCATAATACAACACATTACTCACATGCCTGTGGTGATCTTGGTGTAAACAAATGGACTGCACTGCCTATTGTATAAAATTGTAGTGCATACAATCACCTACAGCACATAATACCTGATAATGACCATAAAAAAACTAGGTTACTGTTTATGCAGAGGGCGCCAAAAATGTACACACATTTTAAGAAAAGAAAAAGTATATTAAAATTGTAATACTCAATATATATTCATAAGAAAAGATAAATACAAGTCATGTTTGACTTCTGCGATTACAAGAAGTGCTCAAAGTGGGTACCATAGCAAAAAGAAACAGGGCTTGTGGCTCTGAGAGGATCCCAGATCTTCCCTTTTGCAAATCATACACAGTACCAGGCATCTCAAATTTATCATGAATGCATGAAATTGTTAGGCATGTTGGAGGGTCCGTTGCATCCTCACGCCTCCATTGTCACTGTACATCCACAATGTTCTTGAATTTCAAATACTACTTCAAAATGGTCTTGCACTCCTCAAACAACAACTATGCTTCTTCCCTTCTCTTTGTCCTCATCTGTCATGTGGCAGTGCTGCATCCATTTGATTAATGCCATCTTTTTGGGCAAATGTCATACTACACATTCCTACCATACTTCAACGTCTAAAAGTAAGACATAGATAACATCTCTTAAAATATGGATACATTTCTGGCACCCCAGATATATTTGCTTTATTATACTATACTATACTGCTTGTCATTATTTTGGAGTGTATTGTTTCTACTTACAAAATGGTTATTGTACAATAGCACGCTATGCCACACTTGCAGGAGACTCACACCCTTTGTGTTTGCTGAGTCCTTGATTGCTTCAGGACACTCTGAGGGATTGACCTCTACCATTTGCCTTCTATAAGTACTCTCTATGACATTCACACAACCATGTGGTGCCTAAAAACATCTTTCTTGAAACCTACTCTCATTGTTCAGACTTCTGTTCCTATACTTATTAGTATATTTTGACAAGGGGTAATGCCTTTTTGTAGTGTCCACAATTTTAAAAATCTGTGCAAACTTTGTGCTAGATTATCAAAATCTGATGGGTGACATCATGGAAAGTGGATTCATAATAAAATTATAAGTGAGCAAGGCCAGTATCAGATGGCAAAGAGTTTTGAACTTTAAGGAAACAAGTATTTTTTTCCGGCAAAAAAGAAAATTATTTTTAAAAAACACTTACTTATTCAAGACTTTGAACCAGAAAAATATTTGCAGTATTTAAAACAAAGCTCTCAATAATATAGGAGTGATATATGTCCTGTGTGGTAAAATAATTTATGAATAATTTACAATATGAAGATAAATAAATTTAAGTTAGAAATTTGGGGAGCTAGTGTGTACCTATTCTCTCATTTCTTGGCTGCCTGAATTATGGCTAAGTGCAAATTCTGTGTGTGTGTGTGTGTGTGTGTGTGTGTGTGTGTGTGTGTGTGTGTTCATCTCCTGGCCAGTCTGGGGCTCCAACTGGGAATGCAGTCAACATGGGGAGTTTGGCGTGGATGGTGTTGCAGCACAGGCACAATTTTGCTTCCTAGTCCCAAGTAGAACCCCTGGCCCCAATCGAGGTGAGGCAGTCAGTGGTGGTGTCATGGTCCAGCAGGCAGGTGATGCCTCCAGAATGAGGACAAAGGAAAGAATAGCTGAGGAGGAGCACAAGGCTGGAGTTCAATGTGATCCATGCCTTCCATCACTTAGATCTGTTTGTAGGTTCCCAGGTTGTCCAGCTCCTGCCCTGTAATATGGGGCTTCCATTAGTTGTGGTTATTCAAATGTATTCAGCCTCACTTGTTCCCCAATAGGGTAGGTATAGATTCCATAATTCAGAATTCCCTTCAAGGTAGTGGCCAATTGTGAGCTGGTAATATTTGAGCTCAAACGTAGTGAAACAAAATATAGTCCCCACTGCTGTTGGTTGTCCCAAGCATATAACTGAAGGTCATTATCTCCCTTCTCTACTACCCTTTCTAGGTTTCCCTCAGCTAGGCTATCATTTTTCTAGGTCTGATAAGAGGACCTAGACCTTCATCTATGCAGTGCCCACATTCTGTGTTATTTTGTTCTTTTTGTGTTGTAATAACTGAACTTGCTCATGAACATTTATATCTGTTTGTGGAAGTACTAAGAAATACTCAAGTGAATGTCCTAGGTTTAAGCTATATTATTTCTTGTACCAATTGTGTAGTGGCAACAAATGGTGCTTAATATCAACTATCCTGTATAGAAAAGTAGCAGCTATCTGTTCCTGTCAGTCCATTACATAAGGAAAAAAAATGGTCAGAGCAAATCACAGTTTTATTTTAATGGATTTATTAAAGGGAAGTAAACTTTCTACACTTCATTTTAAACTATTAAAGTGACGAATACAATAAAATGTGCTATGTTTTTATGTATAAGATGTAATACCTAAAACAACCATTAAAATGAATAAAAATGGAAACATTCAAAAATGCTATAGATAAATAAAATGTTAAGGAACATTCAAGATGACAGGAAGAAGAAATTGGAAATGAAAAATAGAGAATCGAAATACAAACAAAAATAAAATGATAGACTTAAG
>VMDO01003210.1:0-40730 GCA_007922755.1 Pedetes capensis
CCTTATTTTCCCTCAATAACAAATTTTTCCATTGCTAAATTCTGACACAATATGTCTTTTATTTAGATATAAGTACTTTGCAGTGCATTAACAACATTTAGTAACAAACTTATTTAGGCATTCCTTTAGTAAGAGTAAATCAAGAGAAACAGGTATTGATATGGCTTCGTGTAAGACACTATGAACTTATTCACAATAAGTTGTCTGTGATTTAGCAAGAAAAATTAGTATAACTTTAAGAACTTTTGTCTTATTAACAATTATTGCTACAGGCATATAAACACATCATATTCAAAATATATAAGAAGCTCGAACAACTGTATAGCAAGAAAATAAAAACAACAGAAAGAAAAACAATTAAAAATGGGCAGGGAGCCTGGATAGAATTTTCTCAAAACAAGACATACAAAAGGTCAATAGATACATGAAAAAAATGTGCCATATTGCTAATAATTGCAAATTAAAACCACAATGAGATATCATCTCACCCCTGTCAAAATGCCCTATATGAGAAAGATAAGAAATAGCAAGTATGGGTTAGGAAATACTTTAAAAAAGAGGAAAACCATTTGCAGTTTTCCACTGTTGATGGGAATGTAAGTTAGAAGTTAGTATAACCATTATGGAAAACTGAAGATTAAAAAAAAAGAAAGAAAAGAAAAGAAAAGGAACTCAAAATGACCTAGCAATCCTATTTCAGAGTATTTATTTATCTAAAATATTTGAAATCCAGGTGTTGAAAAGATGTCTGCACTCTTGTGATTATAACAACATTATTCATGATAGCCAAGATATGGAATTAACCTAAATGTTCATCAACAGATGGATGGATAAAGAAAATATAGTAAAATATATACAATAAAATATGATTTAGCTTTGACATGAAGGAAATTCTGTCACTTGTGGTAACATGGGTGGAATGTGAGGACATTATGCTAAGAGAAGTAACCGATGTAGATAAATGCTGGTGTATGGCATGTTCTCACATGTTGAATCTAAAGCAGTTGAACTCATACAAGCAGGCCATAAAGTGGTGCTTATAGAGGCTGGCAGTTGAGTGGGGACAGGATATGATGATCCAAAAGTACATACTCTCACCCAGGAGGAACATTCTTTTTGTTCTATTGCGCAGTGGGGTGATTATACTTAATAATAGAATATCAAATATGTCAAAATTACCAGGAGAGTAAATTTGAAATGTTTTCACCACAAAATGTTACATATTTGAAGTGATGGATATATTAACTAGAATGAGGTAATTATCAACATTATATTCATAAATCAGAACATCATGTTTTATCACAAATTTATTAAATTATAAAATGTCAATTTACAATTAAGAAAGAAATTTGAAGGAATGTGACCGTCTAAAAATATCTGTGGACCTGTGTATGCATGTCTGTGTGTGCTTGTGTGTGTATGCATGTCTGTATGCATGTGTATGCAGGTTCATGTTCCTATTAAAATACTAATATTAGGGAATTGCAAATTCCAGCAATAACGAGATACCACTGCACAACTTTCCAGAATAGTCAAAACCTGCAACACTGACAAAACTGAATACTTGCAAGAATGTGAAGCAACAGAGACATTCACTCACTGAAAATGAGAACATAAAATGGAACAGCCACTTTGGAAGACAAATCTGGCCATTTCTTTCCACAGTAATTAAGCATACTCTTCCAATACAATCCAGTAACTGTTTCAAAATATTTACCAGCATATGATGAAAAATTACAAATAAGCAAAAACATAATTGGGTATCTGTAGTGTGGCCAGGGTGCGATGGGAAGTGAACATAAACTGGAAAATTGGAAGTTATTCACACCATGATCTTTCCTTAGAATGACCTTATTTTCAACAATATTTCTGAAAAGCAAAGAAAATGAAAAAAGATAAATCACTTGTAAAACAGTGAGTTACATTTTTCCTTTGCTAAATATTTAAAATAAAAAAGTTTTTTCCTAGTAAGTTCCTGTGTTATTCTTTTAGCTAACACTAGAACTAGGGAGCCCTAGAAACCCAGTGTATCGCTGTATTAGTGGTGGGTCTGTAAAATCTGTGTCTAGAATGCTCTGGCTAATCCTAAATGAAACACTCACTAATTGCATGATCTTGGACAAGTAATTTAACTTAAAAAAACACATTTTGACAAATAAAATCACATATTTATTGTACATAGCATGAAGTTTTGAAGCACAGTATACACAACAGGCCCTCTCTATCTGTGAGTTGTTCTCCCCCTCCCCCTCAGAGGACTCAATCCATCTCACATTGAAACAATTTGTGGAAAATAATGTGTCCATGACTGGACACATGCAATCTCTCTTGTCTTTATGCCCTAAACAATACAGTATAATTACTACTTACAGAGTATTTACATTGTATTAGGGATTATGAGTATTATAGAGATTACTTAAAGTATACTGGAGTAAAGTGTGTATGTTCTGTGCAAATACAATTCCATTTTATATAAGGGACATGACAAGATGCAGGTTTTGGTATCTGCCAAGTGTTATGGAACAAATCCCCCATGAGTCCTGAGGGATAACTATATGCACTATGAATTGACTGTTGTTGTTAGGTGCCTTTTAGTTAGATCCAACTCATAGTAACATTGTGTGCCACAGAGCAAAACACTATCCAGCACTGTGCCATGCACAAGATCTTTTTAGGTTTGAGCCCATTGTTGCAGTCGCTATGTTTCATCTCATTTTGAGTCATGCTACATCAGCAAAAGGAGGTTCCAGGAGCTTCAGTCCATTCTCATTATTAAGGTAGACTCTATTTTAAGGAGGCAACTCTTGCCCAGTCATTTCTTGAACGTCTTTCAGCGTTGGAGCTATTTTGGGGTATTATACTTGACAGTGTTTCTCTGTTATTCATAGGGCTTTCCCTGGCTAATTGTTGTGGGGGTGGGCTAATGAGTCCTTCTCCCTCATCTGTCTTAGTCTGGAAGCTCAGCTGAAACTTGTCCACTATGGGTGGCCCTGTTGGTAACTGAAATACCAGTGGCATAGTTTTCAGAATCATAGGAACATACAAGACCCACACCACAACAAGCTGACAGACACATGGGGCATGAAATGACTATAGCTTTTTCCCAAGTTGTCCCTAAATATTAAAGAAAAGAGCCAAGATGCTACTTAGTAACTTTCTGCTTTAATTATCCGAAGAGTACCTTGATATCTTGAAGCAGCCAATTCACCTGCCTAAACTTACTGAGATCAGGGAATATTTTGAACACAATGAGACTCTAGTACAGCATTACCTTGACTGAAAATTATAAAAATAAGCTTTGATGATCTACTTCAACAGGAAATAGCACAGCTCTGCTTTTAAATAAGAGTAATCATTAACAACTATTATAAATGGTAGCTTGGCAATATAAACCTTTAAAAACTTAAACTATTCTTGTAACTAGATTTTCGCTATTTTAAATATGCTTCTCAAATAATTGAGGCTCCTAGCCTTACAATTCAACTATTCACATAACACCTCTAATGTAATTAAATGCACAAAAATGTATCTCATGGCTTTGTAAAGACCATCTTTTTATTTCATGAATGTAAATGGTCTCATTAGCCAAGATTGCCATGGGATAAAGCATCAAGCAAGTCCAAAAGTGCATTTTAACTGCTTTAAAATTCCTGGACACCTTTTGAGAATTTTAATGTTTTCTTTTTAACTGTCACACATGAAATTAACAAAAGAAAAAAGAAAAGAATATCACATCATAGAAGGAAGGAGGCAAAACTCAGAAATTCATACCTAAATGTAAATGCTTTTCATGTGCCTCCTAACTAGAGATTCTGTTTAAAATTATCTGAAAATATCTTGGAGGGGAATGAAGAGACTGGAGTCTTGAAGTAGCATCTCTAAGGAAATTCTTGAGTAAGAAAGAGAATTCAAAAAAGCCTAAGAGAAATAAGAAAGTTAGAATGACTACCCACTCCCCATCTGCCATAATCTTTTGCCATACCTCATAATAAATAGCTTTTTTCTAATTGAGATTCTAATGAAGGCTAAGAGAGCCCAAGTGCATTGGGTGGGGCAATTTAGAAAGAAACAACTGTAAAATTATTTTAATCAAAACATAATCTTTAATGAAAGATAAAACTATTCACACACTTTACATAGTAAGATATTTTCAAACATCTCACAAATACATATTAATAAGTACTGTACTATGTTGTTTTTATTGCCATCCAGTAAATCCTTAAAATAAGCATAATTACTTCTATGCCAAATAATGATTGTTTCCCCGAGTACAAAAGAAGAGATTTCTCTACGAAGTTCACATATACTTCACAATTGTTCATTCTGAGATTCCAAAATCCAATTTCCCATCAGAAGATGCTGCTGCCAGCAAAGTTTCATTCTTGTGGTTGTAGTTATGGAAAGCAAAAGATCTTGCATTGACTCTTGAAGTAATTTCCAGTTTCCATTCGTGGTGATCTCTCACATTACAACACTAGATAAGGCAATCATGAGAACCAAAATGTATTTCTTGCTCTGATGTTAAGTTGACAAATGCACAAAGTCTATAATTAGTCAGTGGTTAACTTGTAAACCAGGTTACTAGTCTCTAAATTATCAGAATTTACTTTTAAAATATATTGTTGTTAGGTGCCATTGAGTCACATCCGACTCATAGCGACTCTTATAGGGTTTTCAATGGCTGATTGTTTCAGGATTGCCTCTGGAGTGGATTGACACGTCCTTCTCCCATTTTTGCGGTGCTGGGAATTGAACTCAGGATCTCAAATGTATAAATCATTGGAATTCAAAACATGAAATGGGATCGTCCATCCAATCCAGTGCATACATATACAGGTAACTCAGCTCCTCTCCTTACCCACTAAACCCATTTGAATGACTAACTCTCACACTTAGCAAGACAGGACCACTGCCTGCCTTTTACTGTTTCACACAGATATGACATCTTTTATGTATTGCCTGGGGCTAAAATTCTATTATCAAATTAAAAGCTATAAAATAAATTCTCCTCTTTTAATCACAAACTATATACTCTTCAGGCCAATTATATTCTTTATGTTAGTAATAGGTCTCTCTCTAGGTCACCAGAAATAACTAGGAAATTTTAAATAAGAATGGTGAGTCACCCTGTGCATCCTAAATCTACTAACGAAGGAGGAAATGTTTTATACAGGTCTCCCCTTTCACTGCACAGATTATAAAGTCTAGACTCCTGATATTTCTAAAATGTGCTAGCTGTCCAAGAATGAGGCTGTAGAAACCAAGGCAGTTTAGCTTGACTGCCAAGCTTGTGTTTTCTCTCTTCCCAAAAATACACAGCACAACAGCAGGACTCCACTCTTGGGTTCTCATTCTGTGTCACATCCATAGCTGAGGGCTGGTTTGCTTTTTGTTGTTGTTGTTGACTTTTTCTCAAAACTAAAAATAATTTATTTCCTTTCTGCCTTCTAAGTTGTTGGAACATGTTTTCTTTATTCAATATTAATGATGCATATGAGAGCTTTTTGTAAATGAAATTAATTCAAAATGAAGCACATTATTTATGAAGACAGTGAGGGCTGGGATTTTTAAAGTTACTTGTAGGCATAAGAAATGCCAACCAAAATAACTGAGGAGAATGTTCTGTTATTTCCCCTAACATTGGTGCAGGAGGGAAGAACACCTTAGCTGGACAAAGAAGTTCTGAGTGACCTCCCACCACAGAATTTCTGACTCCATAATTGATCCATCTCTATAGTGTGTTCCATCAAGCTCGCTTGGTTGAAGAATTCTTTTTGCTTTTGAGAGGTTGGGTGTTCCCTCAAGCATTGCATTGTTGGAAGGAGCCCTCAGTTCCCTCTTCTTCACCTCATCTATCTAACCCAGCAGGCAAAAATAAGGTAAGGGTTAAATGAAAGCTTCTACACACAAGGACTCCTGGGTATTACAATTCAGGTTCTAACAATTACTAACAGGGAGAACTTTTACAAGTTCATTAGTTACTGCAACTCTCTGTTTCTTCAGCTACTATAGCTGACATTCTATGAAATATTACTTAGACAATATTTTGTGCGGTTTTGCTATAAGTCATTCTAGATAGTGGGATTATGAAAATGATGAACAAGTTATGCCTTTCCCCCAAATTTTGCAGCTCAGTTGGGGATTAACATATGTCTGTTAGAAATGACAATGTGGAGAGAATTATTTGTTACATAAAGGCTAAATTAATAGTTCACAGCAGAGAACATAGCCCAGTCTCTGCTCATTGTGTGTTCTGTGGAGCAGGGATGGAGATGGAGAAGGAAGAGAGGCAAGGAGAAGAGCCTTCTGGGAGGATTTTTGAGAACACAGGCTTTGTGAATGCATTCTTCCTGTATGTAATTGATCATATTCAGTTACTCATTTCTCATTTAGTGCTAAAGCATGTGTCTTAAGATGAACAGAATTTCCAAAAATGGGTATAACTGTTTACATTCTGCTTACATACAAAAGTAACTGTTTACATAAGGAAGTGACTTAACAAGGTGGATGGGATGTCAGTAAAACATTACGTTTACATTATTGTACATTTTGTATATGTTTGAAAAATGTCAACCTATCCTCCTCACATCAAATAGTTTTCATGAGTATGAGGATGGATTTTACTAAGACAGAACTCTTATGCTAACCATAAACAGCTAGAAATAAATTGCATTGTTTTAAGAATGCAATACAATTTAAGAAATCCTTTCTTTCTCTACTAAGTTAATTGTTACTCTTTAAAATAAATTTGTAGGTGACCTTTGAGAACCTCTTCTCCACTCCTTCACACTTTCATCTGAGTCTCATTTATATGCTCATACATCATGACATTGCACTTCCATTGCTGGTTTACTAGCCAATGAATGCATTCTGCTAGACTCCTAGAATGTACTGTACTTCCATTTCCTAGCATAATATTTGACCATGGATACTCTTAACAATTGTTTGCTGATTTAATCTGTGAAAAGGCTAAACTAGTCAATACCATGTCTTAATGAAAAGCATGTCACAAGAATCCTGGCCTTTGGTGTGGTAAGCAGAATAATGCCCCTTCCTCACAAAGAGTCCATGTCTTAATTGCCTGAACTTGTGAATATGTTGTGTGATAGAGAAAAAGGGAATTTGCAGATGTGATTAAGAGTACAGATAAAATGGAGAGATCGTCCTAGACTACCCATCTGGGTCCCATTGGTGAGGAAGAATACTTACCAGGGAAAGAGGGAGGGAGGAGGGGAAAGTCAGTGAAATATGTAACTACAGAAGAGGGACCAGAGAGGTCAAATATCACTGGCCTTGAGGATGGAGGAAGGGAGTATCCAGAATCTAGAAAATGAAAGAGGTAGATTCAGGTGTAGAGCCTCCACAAAGGCATACTGCGTGCTCTGGCTGTTATCTGCCACCTATCGCTTCTCCATTCTCTTCACACTACTGTTGACTCACAGTGTTCCAAACACGGGTCTAATTGTCATCCCTTCCACAGGAGCCCTGCCTCTGCTTTTACTCTCAGGCTGAAATGTTCTTTCCATGGTTCCCTGCATCTTAACAATGCTACACATTCATGCTATTGCCGTTCAAGTATCCTTTTCCTAGGAAAACCTGCTCTCCACCCCCTCACTTCTACAAGAGATCAAATCTCATCCACATGTACTGTCACAGAACCATGATTATTTCCATCTGAGAGCTCATTCCATCTTGTAATTGAGGATTTATTGGGATGATGATTTGATTGATGTCTACCATCCACTAGACCATAAGCAATACAAGAACTAAGATTGGATTTTTTCTGCTTAAAAATGTATGCCCAGCCCTTGTCAGAGTAACTGGCATACTTCTAAAAGGAACTTGAAAAGAACTTTTTATATGACTGAATAAATAAATCAATACATTGAGAAATAAGATACTGGGAAGCAGAGTAATACTGAGGTGAGAGAAGCAGTCACATTAAGGTACACTGAAGTTCTTATTATTCACTATATGTAATTGTTGAACATTTACCAAAACAACATGCCCATTATTCTTGCTTTCCTAAATATTTTTCCTACTTCTTTAGCATAATTTGAGGTTTTAGCTATAATTTTATTCAGGTTGAAGATAAACTGAAGCAAAATTATCAAATGTTTCATAAGTCAGACTAGAACTCAGTTTTTTTTTAATTAAAAATACTACAGGACTCTTTCACTTAAGTATGTAATTCTAAAACAGCCTGACTAAAATATTGACATGGGAATTTCTTTTGTATTCTGGGATACTACCCACATTTTTTATTTCTCTTTTGGGATATAACCAAGATCCTGTCATCTTAAGATCTCAGGCCTCAAACAGCATATAAAAATTGAACAGTTTGCTAAGGTGACACAGTCCAAGGCCAGTAAAGAACTCATAACTCAGAAGACATTAATAAGCAACACAAAACCTTCAGTGGTGTCAGTTCAAGGCAGAGAATCTAAGGAGATGTGATGAGTTCATCTTAAACGATGCCAAGATCATAAATCCAATGTTTGTGTGGAAGAAAAATGTTACCAATAGATGAAAGAGCTTGCAGCCTAGCCCTGTGGCATCCAATCCCCTCAGATCTCGGAAGATAAGCAAGGTCGGGCCTGTTTAGTACTTGGATGGGAGACCCGGGGAACACCAGGTGCTGTGGACTTGGGAGAAGTACTCAGCAACCCACTCCCAAAAATCAATCTGCCATTGAAAACCCTGTGAACAACAGAGAAGCACTGACAATAATATTTCCCCTGTTGTATGAGTCAGACACCAACTCAATGGCACCTAACAACAACAAAGATGAAAGAGATTATCAAGAATACTTTAATAACATAATATAAAAAATTCAACATAAATTTATTGAAATCTTAGCTGAGTGTGGTGGCACATGCCTGTAATCCCAGTGGCTCAGGAGGTGGAGGCAGGAGGATCACAAGATCAAGAACAGACACAGTCTGAGTAACTGAGAGACACCCTGTCTCAAAAAGTAAAAAATGGGCTTGCAGTGCAGCTCAGTGGTCCAGCACTTGCAGAGCATGTAAGTACGAGGTCCTGGGTCCAACCCCCAGTACCACAAAAAAAAAAAAAAAAAAAAAATTATTGAAATCTTTGGATTTAATATCCTAATAAAAATAAGAAAGAAAACAATATTCATTCTTTACCCTGAAAAATACTATTTAATTCACATTTTAAAATCATTTTTAGGAAAACTTTATATAAAATAAAATTCACAGGTTTTGGAAGTATGACTTGATTGATTTAAACACACACATATGTAACATAACCAGCACAGTTAAGACATAAAACTTTCCTCCCACCCAAAAAGGTGTGGTTGCAGCCCTGTGCTGTAAGTACAGAAACACAAAATTCTTAAAAAGAAGTATTTCTCGAGAATCTCAAATCCCCAGATCTTCAAATCTTTAAATGTAAAGTCTTCCATGCTCTCTCAAAACTTCGAATCCAGATATGGTGTTGGACACCCGGAGTTTTTAAGCTCTGGAATTTGAGACAACCTTGAACAGCACAATATCCCATCTCAAAAAAATAAAAACAACAAATGCAAAAAAATTCTAGTCCTTCTCCATTTATGTTTTATCTCTGGCAATACTGTCACCCAACCTACACATAAGAAAATCATACCAAATTTCATTATTTTTCAAAGCTCAAATGCAATACTTTTTCATTCCTTAAAATATTAAAATCTAAATATTTATTAATAGCATTCTTTTCTCTACATCATTATTGTGTATCTTAATTGAGTATGTGTCATTGCTGTCCTGAACTGATGAAATTATAGAACCTGGTACTGTAAGTGTTGTACTTGGATCAACAATTTAACTACCAACAAAATACTTTTTGAAGTGAGAATTCTGGGCCCTATTTCTTACCTCGGGCTGGGATTTAGCTCAGTTGGTAGAGCGCTGCTCTACACTCTCTGAGGTCCCGAGTTCGATTCCCAGCACCACAAAATGGGAAAAGGATGTGGCAACCCACTCCCAAGGCAATCCCGAAACAGTCAGCCATTGAAAACCCTATGAAGGTTGCTATGATTTGGACTCAACTCAACGGCACCTAACAACAACAACATTTCTTACCTCCAGAATCTCTAGGCTGGAGCATAGCAATCTGCTTTCACAAGATTTCCAGATGATTCAGGTGCAAATCAAAATCTGAGAACTAATGTTTACACATATGCTATCTCTCATGTTTCCTTTCCAAAACATAGCCATCAGGAGTCAAGCTGGTGATATCACTCCCTTTTAAAATATTTTAGTATTTTTTTGACACAAGTTCTCATTCAATTGTGCAAGCTGCCTCTGGCCTCAAACTTGCAATTCCCTTGCCTCAGCTTCCTAAATTGATGGGATCACAGAGGTGTGCCACAGTGTTCAGCTTCTTTTGCTACCTAGTTGCTAGGTGCCGTCGAGTTGGCATCCAACTCATAGCAACCCTCATAGGGTTTTCAATGGCTGACTTTTTCGGGATTGCCTTGGGAGTGGATTGCCAGGTCCTGCTCCCATTTTTGCGGTGTTGGGAATAGAACTCGGGACCTCAGAGACTGGAGCACAGCGCTCTACCAACTGAGATAAATCCCAGCCCCTCAGCTTCTTTTAGTGTCATTATAACTGAGACAAAGTCCAAGACTCGGTTAGGTTAATTGCTCCAAAAATCCCTCCTGATAAATTCAGTCTGTGGGAAATCCTCCTCCATTTTCTCAAAGCATTTGGGGAGGTAATTAGAGCTTAAGCTCCAGGTTAGACACATCTGGGGTTGAATTTTTGCTCTACCTTATGCCAACTTTTTATCTTGGATGAGGTGATAGGTTCTTTTCAAATTAGTGTCCCTCTAGAAGGTGGAGGAATGATTGATCCTGGTCCAGAATGTGAGGATCAAATTAACAATATATATGAGTAAATATGCATTTTGCTCAGTAAGAGTAATTGTTATTCCTTGCTTATGAATTACTTTACAGATTGATATTCATAACAGTTTTTACTACTGTGACTAATCATTATTATTGTTATTAGATGCCATCTGTTATTCTGGTAACACAAAAGGTATTGCAGGTGTATGCTTACTTAATTGTGCTTTTCTCTGGTCTGAATGATAGCAACAACTGTGGCAAGTAGTAGGTTTTCAATAAATGACAACTAAATCCAATGACTGTATCATCTATAAGATGTCGTTATTGTTAGGGGCCATCAAGCTGGGTCTGACTCATAGCGACCCACATAGGGTTTTCAATGGCTAATTATTTTGGGATTGCATTGGGAGTGGATTCCATATCCTTCTCCCAGTTTTGTGGTGCTGGATGTCTGTATGAGTAGAAGTTCATTCAGGTAATTAGTAAGTTAAATATTTAAGCCACTGTGGGTGAAAACAAAGCTATTTCATCTCATATGGATTTGGGCCTTGTCACGTACTACCCTTGAGAATACATGGATTGATAAAACCTAATTCTTGCCCTCATGAAGCTCAAGGTCTAGTGGAGGAAGACACACTAGTAAGCAGATAAATTACAGTGATATACTGCATAAGGATAAATGCAATTGAAGTTGCACAAAAATTTTTTTTGATAGCAGCATAGCCTGGGCAGAAAGGAATTGGAGAAAATGTTATATCCAAACTCATAAAATAAGGTACTGCATGTTGAAGATATCAAAAATACAGGCTGGCAGTGAAATGTATGATTTAGTCTCTTTAAAACTTCTTCTTTACTGCCTAATAAAGTAGGTGACAACAGCTTTCTGTTGAATGGAGAAGAAATAATTCACTCAGGAAATATTTCTTATCCAACTGGGACTGAGGATTGGTAAGATTTTGACAAATGCTGTGTTGGGAGGTTTGCCAAGAGGTATTTCTAACTGAGCAGCACCTTTAAGAAGTAGGACATATGTACACATCCAAATCATGGCAAGTGTACTCTTTGTCCTTCCAGAAGCAGAACTTGTCTGCTTCCTTCCAGAAGCAGAAGAGACGATGTTGTACTTCCAAAACTGGATCTATTTTAATGTTCCACTCATCATCGCAAGATGTGACTGAGCCTATCAGCTATCATGAACAAGATAGTGTGACTAAGAACATGGAACAAATTGAATTATCTACAAAATGAACAAAATCAACATATGCAGTAAAGATTTTTAACTAATAAGTTCAACATCAATTTTCCATGAAAATAAAAGTTTGAATTTTCTGAAACCTTGAAAATTTCTCAATATATTGGCCTTTAGCAGACACTGATCAGGAACTGAGAATTTCATCAAATCTTTTTCTACAAATTATACAGAGCTGTTGCTGTCATTGTCAACCAGGTTAAGATGGTAAAGCGTTTCCTTAACACTTGAATTTTATCAACATTCAATTTTTTAAATTATAGGCTATTTTTGCTTTGCATTAAATTACAAGGTGAAATGTTCATCACTTACTCAGTAGGCTTTAAAGTGAATCTATCTCATATAAGAAAGTGATTTCCCAAAGTGAATAATTTACTTAAAAAGCTGTACATCCTTCCAGAAAATAGGATAGGTACAGTCTTCAGAGTACCACCAATATAATGCGATACCTGTCGTTTCCTGCTGCTTTTAATAACCACAAATCTTATAAAGACAAAACCTGAATTGCATTTTCAAAGGTTCTAGAGAAACTTAATCAAAATACTTAGCTGACAAAGTACAATCAAGGGTCCAATTACCTTTAGAGTGAATGAATAGCCTTCACTCATAAATACCAGGATTAGGCATTAGGACACAGGTCTGCTAAAGTGAGGTTTCCAGGTTTCCTTGATTCCCTTGCACATCTAAATATGCTCCGGCACAGCATTCCTGAATGCTTCTGGCCATATATTATTCTGCTGCCTTCCTCTGATGATATGTTACGATGATAAATCATCACAGAGCACTGCTGCTCTGATGAGCAGTTGCTTCAGTATGCCATTGAAGCTGTCACGGGCATGATATATGAGAAAGGCATACTGATGATGCTTTACGCAAAAGATGCTGCTGCCTGGGGAGCAAAAGGTTTAGGAGAAGATTCAACATAATTACCCGATAAAAGTCAACTTGCACACAGCTTGCTAGGGAAGGCATTCACGGGTATGGTAAATCACATCCCCTTAGTGTGTGGTATTTCTGGTACTACTGTCACGAGCCTCCTTCCCTGAGCCATAGATAGATATATTATTAACATTGTTTTTAGTAGAAACAAAGGCTTAAAGGGTGAAATTAAAACTTCCCTGAAACTCAAATGTATAGATTAACTCCAAGGACTGTATTATTTTTCAATTTTAGAGTAATTTGCCAAAGTAGTGAAGTGATATCGAAGGTTTTATTGCATCTTCAGAAAAGAAAAAAAAATCCTTATTCATAATAACCATGAAGAATTTTCCTGCAAAAATGTCAGTATCAGAGCTGAAATCAGGGATTAATTCAGATTTACACAGACTCTACCTTGTAGCATTTACATGTCTGAAAAGCCATCTTTAATCATGACTGCTGGAACAGTGTTTCAAATTATTTATTTCATTTAAAAAATACCTGCCAGATCCTGATTCATAACAACTTAAAAATATGCAGTGTCTACAAATTCTCAGAGTACTCAAACGTTGACTTTCCTCTATCTAGTTTCCCAGACACAGTCAATGCCAAACAAAACTGTTGATTTGAAGTAGATACCACAAATACTTGTGTCTTTATAAGGTAAGCTCCATCTCATGACAGAAAATGCTAATGAGCTAAAGCAGGAGCATGACCTGAGCATAAAGGGTCCTAGAGGAAGAAAGTGATGCTTTGAGCCAAACTTTCAAGAGCATTTGTTCATGTTATGACCTTGTAAAAACAGATATGAAAAGTGGACATCAAGGTTTTCTATGATGAGATTTATGTGAGGTATTAAGGTGTTTGGTATTCTGTAAAAAATATACACAATTGCTTTATATTTATCTAGCAGAATTGCTCAATTATCTAGAAGCCAAAGATAGGTAGGCATATAGGTAGCACCAAATAAGAGGGACAAACAGCCATTATTTGAGTTTATATTAGTGGTAGCGATTAAAAGAGTATTAATGCTTAATCAGTTTGAATCCAAAGAACATACCCTTTCCATGATACTAGGGTATATGTGTGTTTGTATAATGTTGCCTCGCTCTGCTTTGCAAGAATGTTTCAGCCTAATGAAATATCAGCCACAATCTAAGTGGCTAACACTAGCATTTACATAACTTGAAAGTCTTTTAAGACTGCAGCTATCCTGGCATGTGATCCCACTTGATCTTGGAAGCTAAGCAGGGTCAGCGTAGGAGACCACCTGGAAATACCTCGTGCTACAATGTAGGGAGAAGGATGTGGCAACCCACTCCTGAAACAGTCTGCCATTGAAAACACTATGAGTAGCAAAGAAGCACTAAAAATATTGCTGGGTAGGGCATGGTGTTGGGGAGTGTTTACTTCTGTTGTACATAGGGTCACTATGAGTTGGACCCGACCGAAAGACATCTAACAGCAACAACAACAGCAACATCTTTTAAATATTGTCAACTTATTTATTGGTGTTCAAACCTATTATATGATTTAAGTAAAAAGACCTTTTAAGTAAATTATTGAATAATATATTTAATATAGCTTTTAGGATTATGGCAAATGTGGAAATTATTTTCATAATGATAAAATCTATGATAAAACCATTGACTACAATAGGGTGTATTTTTAGGGAAATATTATTTTGAATACTGTTACACTTGGCCTTATGCATATATGGTTCAGTAGATAAGAAAAAGGAAATATTAGCAAAAACAGTACCAAAGAGATCACAATCAAAAATAGAAATCACAGAGATTGAACAGGGCTACAGGAATGTTATCTACCTAAAGTAGTAGATGATTAAAATGTCTTCAGAATTATGAGAATAAATAACAAAGAGAAGCAACAGAACAAAAGTCAATTTTTAAAGTAATTACAGCTTTTACATTATGGAACTCAATCTTTTTTCATAGGGATGATAGTAATGAAGTATCTCTTATTTTAATACCAAGCAAAGAAATGACTTGATTTTTTTTGTGTCATTTTACATATTTTATCTGCCCATAAAACTTGGAAAATTGTTTCTCATTCCCACCTTCAGTCACAGTATTTTAGAAGTCATTTACTTATATTGAGGAGCTTAGTGTACAAAACCACAGGAATGTAATATTGGGCAAAGTTCAAGATTTAGTACAATGACAATTTATTTTCAGCTTAATTTCTTTAAACTCACCTTAACCATCTGATGTTGGCATCCACAGCACCCTGGCATCCCATCCTGCCTGATTTCAAAAGCTATGCAGGGTCAGCCTGGTTAGTCTTTGGATGGGAGACCTCCAGGGAATACCAGGTGCTGCAGGCTAGGGAAAAGGACATGACCATCCACTCCTGAACAACCCGCCATTGAAAACCCTGTGAATAGCTGAGAAACACTGACATAGTGCCAGTTAAGGCATGGTGTAGGAGAGTGATTTTTTTCTCCTTTACATAGGGTCTCTGTGAGTCAGACCCAACTCGATGACACCTAACAAAAAACAACAGCAATCTAATAGTCTGGTTGATGATTCAGGATGCATCACTTTGTTTTTCTGACTTCAGTTTTCTTTTCTCATCTAATAAGTCTTATTATAAATAACATGACCCAATAAAGTACAGCCTAAGATAGTAAAGTATCATTTATATAATAAAAGTACTTCATCTTCACTCCTAAGGCAGTTTTGCCAGGTTGATTTGGAATATACTATTGCAACAATTTGTAAGCTCACAAAAAGTAACTTTGGCGAATATAATGTTTTATGACTTTTGTAGAAGTCGTATACTCAGATATATTTTATTTTCTCATTAAATTGTGGCACCTTTAATACATTGTAGCTAGGGAAAATCTCTACACATACTTTGTTGTGAATGTGTATGTGCCTGTGTTTTAAGTTCTGGAGAAGGAAAATGGTAGTTGGAATAGCAATTTAAGTACTACCTATGCATAATTTCTCGCAGCATCAAAGCAAGATTTATAAATAGAACTACAGCTGAAATTGGATTTTATTTTTCATTTGGAATTTTCCCTCCATATGTACGCAGAAAAACTGCACAAATATCATAAAATTTTCTTCTTGAACTATTTTTTCTTAATACTTCCCAATATCTGTCAATCATTAAGTACTCTGCTACAACTAGTTGCTTTTTTAAAATAATACACAAAAGGAACAAGTGAACAAAAATCAACATGAAGAAGGGAGAATGCATTCTGTTAAAGGATCAGGGCTTAGATTTAAAGCAAAAAGGAAAATAGGCACATATATACTAAAAAATAGTGATGATGCATATCACAGTATTATGTGGAGAGAAACTTGGTTGCATAAAGCAAAGATATGGGATGGAATGTCAGAAAATTTAGTTACAGCACTCTACAATAGACTGTACGTAGGGTATTTGCTAAATTAATATTACTTATTCTGAGTTTCACAATACACATAAAAGGGACATAGAGCTTATGGCCCTATTATCCATTCCAGCTCTAAACTACAGTGTTGATGTACTTTCATAAGATGGAAATAGAGGCCGCCTCTTTATGTTTCAGCACATAGTTTTAGGTATAAGAATTTGTCCTCCAATGTGTAGAATAAAAGCCTCAAAACAAAACTAGTGAGTCAGCAACAACTACAATGTAATCTTGATGACAGCATAATCGCCCTTCAAAGGGCAATAAAATGCAGCAATTTGGTACTCGGCAATTTGCTTGCCTTCAGAGCTGTGTCTTGGAGTGAAACTCTCTGATGCTCTGACCCTGTACCCCTAAATCTGTAAACATTCCTGAGTCAATGTCCTTAGGTGATAGTTGGAGCATGCGGTTACCTTTTCCTAGGTGTTTCTTTAAGGGCTTCATGTTTTTCTTCACTTTTTCTGCTCTAGCAAATAGCAGGTTGCATGTGTTCCGTCTCTACTGAATGGTGTGCGTTACTCAGCAGGGAAGCCGACAGAAATGACCACACCAGTATCCAGCCTAATTGTAACACACACACATACACACACACACACACACACACACACACACACACACACACACCCCAACATTTGGTAAAGCAGGTCTATTGACTTTAGGTCCAAAGAGCAGAGAGAGGATGGCAAACCAACCCTCTAAGGAAAATAAGAAAAACTAAAAATAGTGCAAAAGTAACCTATTTAAGTTGGGGCTCCTGCAATAAAGGAAAACATGGAATTGAGAATCTGAAGTGAAAAGCACTTTAGAGAAAAGAACTGAGTCCCAGCAGATTTTTCCTGGTGGGAGGTGGAGAGTGGGAGGTGGCAAATAATGAATCTGTACACCAGGCTGGGGCCTAAGACTGTATTGTGCCATATAGATGGCTGTGAGAGACAGGGAGCTAGGAAAGGTTTTGTGATCTTGAAAGCTTGGAGACAAAGGAGTTAGAATTTGAGGTGATTCAATGACAGCATCAGTTCTTTCTATAAGATATTTACTGAAGTTTGAAATCAGGCAGGGCAGAAGCTGAAAACACTAAGGAAACAAGTCTATGAGAAGCAGAATTTAAAGTAGTCTTCTGTGATGGTGAAGAATCAGGACAAAGATATCTCGAAGAGCAGTGTCCTCATGAAGCCCTAACTCTGGAGTTGGATGTCTATGAGGGAGTCTGTAGCAAAGGACCAAATAACCTTATCAAAATTTACTGACTTCGTTTGCTAATTACATTACACTGATTGGAGCATACTAAATCTTTCTCCAAAAGAAATCAGACAAAAGGATGAGCTCTCTTTAAAGGAAGATGATATCATCTGGAGAATCTGAAGTATTTCTCCAAAAGGTCTGGTAGGCACCCGATCTTACTAGCAACACCAATAAAAAAGGCCAAGAAATAACAAGAAACACACAACAGAGACAGGTTGTAGGAATTCTGACATTGCAGTACGTCACCCAAACAAATCCTGTGAAGAACATTAAAAGAGCTTAAGATTGTTACAGTTAGTAAAATACATTAAATATTGAGGTAATAGGTGAAATGTTTAAGATTGTTATTGGAAAATTCTATTGTGTAAAGAACATAAATTAATAAACCAACTGTTGTTGTTGTTGTTAGGTGCCATCGAGTCAGTATCCCACTCATAGCAAGCCTATGTAAAACAGATGAAACACTATTGTCAGTGCTTCTCTGCTGTTCATAGGCTTTCCAATGGTGGATTGATTTTTGGGAGTGGGTTGACAGGTCCTTCTCCCAAAATAAACCAATTAATGGGGTTGAAATAAGAATAAACATGGCAGAAGACAGAGGCAAAAAAGAGATGAAAATATCAGGAAGTTTCAAGGATATATACAAGTTAATAAAAAGATCAAGCTTACAGGTGTTTAGACTCTAAGAAAAGAGACAGATATGGACAGAAAGAACGCTAGCAACAATAATGGCCTAGGGTATTAATACTTAAGAAAGTAATTGACACACATATCCAAAAGGTCCTATGTACCCACGGTGAATAAATACAAAGAAAACTGCCCAAGGGAGCACCATAATCAAACAAGGGACAAAGAGTATCTGAAAATTGTAGAAGCAGTTAGATAAAAAAGAGAGAAAATAAAAAGAGAGGTGGCCTTTCATATGAAACACTGAAAGACAGAAGATAATTAAATTAAGCATTTTTAAATAATATGCTCTTACATCAGAATGGGTGATATATTTTACTCCAAAAAGGATGGCTACTAGCTTTTCATGTAAGATGAAGATCTTGCATGATAAAGATGCCCCTGTGTTCAGGGCAGCTGCGTTCTTGAATAAACCATTTCATTTGGTAAACAGGTTTGGGGGCCTCTCCCATCCCATGCTGTCATTCATTGCCTCCATTATCCAAAGAGTCCCATAAGGTGGGAGTGGAGAAAAGCCACGTGACAGTAGTTTTCTCCTGACAACCTGAGAGATTAATGGTGGAAATATGTTTGTTTATATAACATCAGGAACATATGGCCAGCAGACCTCTACATTTTGTCAGAGCTTCAAAGCCAGCCTCACTAATAGAGAAGTGTGAACCTCACAGTCACGGCTATTGGACCTGAGGCTTCGGACTTGCTAACCAATAGTCATCACTCACATTACAGTGAACAGTTTGGGCATTAGAGGGTAGAGGCAATATGATGCCCACCACAGGCAATGACACGAAATTAAGATCCATTCACAAGTAGAAAATGACAAGGGAGTGTAAGTCCTCAGGAAATGTGTGTGAGCACATACTGGAGGGTCTGTCAAATGAATGTCTTGATTCTCATGTGATAATGCACTATCGAAGAAGACACTGGCAATGCCCAGGACAGCACACTAATGTGCTTAGCAATGCCAAGGAGAGGACTCTGGCAATGCTAAGGTCACTACCACTGTTCCATGTAATGGATTTAGCTGCAATCACAATGTCTGGAACAAAAAGAGCAACAACCGAATGCAGTTAAAAATAACGGTCTGTAAGCCCAGGATTAGTGTCAGCAGTTTTCAGGAAACATACTTATCTGAAATAGTGCATCTCTTGCTACCCCTGCAGCTTTTGACCACTTATTCAAGGTAGAAATTTCCTTTTCACTTCCGGGGAAGCTCTGTTGTTGTTTTGGGCCACCTTTGAATGGGCAGAGAGAGAAGGAGAAGTAATTCACCTGTCTAATCATGTTTCTCTAGAGAAATGTTTTCCTTAGTATGTAAAACACTAACATCAATATTCTGCATATATATTCAGCATATATATTCAACAGTGAGAGTTAGCAAATTACACTATTTTGACCCAAATGGTATCTTCCACAAATTTGAAATAGAATATAAATAAATATATTTCATAAAGTTTCTATCATAGGTTCTTACTACACACATGGAAAACTGTGTTACTTACTACAAAATGGAAAACTGTGTTAGGTGTTGTTGTTGTCCTTAGGTGCCATCGAGTCGAGTCTGACTCATAGCGACCCTATGTACAGCAGATGGAAACACTTGCCGATTCTGTGCCAGGCAAACGATATTATTTATGTTTAAGCCCATTATTGTAGACACTGTGTCAATCCATCTGGTGGAGTGTTTTCCTCTTTTGCGTTGACCTACCACTCTCCCAAACATGATATCTTTCTCCAGGGATTGATCTCTCCTGACTACATGCCTAAATATGAAAGACACAGTTTGGCCATTCTTGCTTCCAAGGAGCACTCTGGTTTCACTTCTTCTAAGACAGATTTGTTGGTTCTTTTGGCAGTCCATGGTATATTCAATGACATCCCCAGCACCACAATTCAAAAACATCAATTCTTTTTCTGTCTCTCTTGTTCAATGTCCAACTTTCACAACCATATGATGCCACTGAAAATACCATGGCATGAGTCAGATGCACCTTCGTCTTCAATGTGACATCTTTGTTTTTCAATACTCTAAAGAGATCTTTTGCCACAGCTGTAGGTATGTTAATTACCTTGATTTTAGTAATAATTTCACACTGAGTACATATGACAAAATATCACATTGTTGTCTGTAAATATATTTAAATTTTGTCAACTACACTTCTAAAAAGCTGGGCAAAAAACAATATCTAGAGGTGAAATTTTAAAATTGTTAATTAAAACTTCCAAGAAGTTAGTTACAATGTCGATAGGAAAAAAAATCAGTTGTATAACAGACACAATAAAGTAGAAAATCACGTGTGAAAGTTATGCTACTTGGAGTAGCATCAAAAAGCTCCAGATAACTGAAAACCAAAACTAAAAATACTATTGCCGTACTGGGAGAAATATTTTTAAGGATCTAAATAAAAGGAAATATATACATGCATTCATGGAATTGAAGACTTAATATTATAAGGAATTCTATTTTCCCAAAATTGATGTAGGGATTCAATCAATAGTAATCAAAATCAAACTAGTATTTCCTTTTTTTGTGTGCAGAAGTTGATAAATTGCATCTAAAATTTACATGGAAATACAAAGATTCCAAAACATCCCATTTATCTTACAGAATAAAACAACAGCAGAGCATGGTAGCACAAACCTGTAATTCCAGTGACTCAGTAGGCTGAGGCAGGAGGATCACAAGTTCAAGGCTAGACGAAGGCTGTAAAAATTAATGAGACCCTGTCTCAAAGTAAGAAAGGAAAAAGAAGCTGGCAGGCCAGTTCAGTGGTAGAACACTTGCCTAGCAGGAGAGAGGCCTTGGGTAAAACCATCCAGTACTGAATAAAAAGAAAAAGAATAAAACAATGACATGGTTCACACTATCAAATATAAAGTCTGATTGTAAATCTGTAGTAATTATGAGATTGTGGTTGTGCATAAAGGGCAGACAAAATAATGCAACCGCATAGAGTCTGGAAACAGATTTCCTCTTGTAGTTTATTAATTAATTAATTAATTTGTTTTGCAGCGGGGCAGAGGGTTGAACCAAGGGCCTTGCACATGCCAAGCAAGTATTTCACTTCTGAGCTTCACCTCAGCCTCGTACTTATTTGTTTATTTTTATTTTTGACACAGGCTATGCCTAACCTTGGAGTTGTGCTCTTCATGCACCATCCTCCCAAATCACTGGATTACAGGTGTGGACCAGAGCACCTGACCAATCTCCTAATCTATAACATTAGTGCAAAATAAACCTTTTCTTTTATCCCCTTTATTTATAAATGTTGGTGGGGCACAGAGTAATAAGACTTTTGTTATAATCCATGTTTAATGTGGAATTATGTTAAAGGTAAGTAGAACTAAAGATTTTAAAGAAAATATGTGCAATATCTTCATGACCTTCAGATAGCAAATTTTTCTTAAGTAGAACACAGAAAGAAATAACTATAATGGGAACATGGGGGAAGGACCCTGCATCCCACTCCCTAAAATCAATCTGCCATTGAAAACCCTATGAATAGCAAAGAAGCACTGATAATAGGGTTTCACCTGTTATATATAGGGTTGCTATGAGTCAGATACCAACACGAAGGCTCCTAACAACAACAACAACCACCATGGGAACAACATAATTGATTTAAATTAAAGTTAAGCCTATTAATGAAAAGTTGCCATGGAGTAAAAAAGTCAGCCAGCCACAGTGTCAGAGGAGATATTTTAAATACACATTCAACAATGACTTAACTGAAGAATATAAGTCTCAAAAGTAAAAAATTTTCAAACAAAATAATTTCAAAATGAAAACCTTGCATAAGTATTTCATGAAAGATGTCCAGTTGTAAGTTCATATATTAAAAGATGTTCAACTTCATAAGTATTGGTATAATGCAAATTAAAATAACAATTCATACTACCACATATCCTCCAGAAAATAAAAATGGATAAAATAAAGTAGAACATATTAATCTTTGCAGGCATGTAGAAACAACCAAGTCTATATCTAGTGGAAATGTAAACTGACCTAATCATGTTGGAAGAATTGTGTCATCTCTAAAGGTAAAAATATACATATATTCATTTTTTTATGATCTACCAGTTGCCTTGTTGGGAGAAGGACCTGGAAACCCACTCCCAAAAACCAATCTGCCATTGAAAACCCTATGAACAGCAGAAAAGCACTGACAATAGTGTTTTGTCTGTTGTACAGAGGGTCACAATGAGTCAGATACCAACTCAAGGACACCTAACAGCAATTGCCTTGGGATAAAAGGACATTCAAAGAAACGGATACATATGTTCACCAAAATACATTTATAATTATATTTTGGAAAACTAGTTAGAGTAGCCAAAATTAGAACAAAAAAAGTAAATATTTATAAACTATATACATAGTCACATAATTGAATAATGTATTGCATTGAATAAACTAAACTAATTGTTAAAACACTAATTGGCCAGGTGCAATGGGGCATACCTGTAATCCCAGTGACTGGGGAGGCTGGGGCAGGAAGACAGAGTTTGAGGGCATAAGTAGCCTGTGCAACTTAGCAAGATGCCTCAAAATAAAAAATAAATTGGCTGGTGGTGCAGCTCTGTGATAGAACACTTGCAAAATACGTACAAGGCCCTGAGTTAAACCACCCCTGCCCCAGACCAAAAATAAAAAGTAAACAGGAATGGACTTCAAAATCTTGATGTGGAATGAAAGTAGACACAGAATAAACAATCTATACATTGTACTACTCTACTTATATCTAGTTCAAGAACAGACAGAATTATCTACTGCACTAGAAGTGACGATCTACTTTTTTCGAGAGAAGAAAGTACAGAAAGGGTTTCTGGGAACACAGAAATATTTACTCTCCTCTCGTGGGTACTGATTATAATGAAATATAAGCTTGATTAAAAAATCATTGAATTTCACTATTAGAATTTGTTTACTTTTATTTTTCTTTCCTTAACTCTTACTACTTATTTATTTATTTATTTATTTACCTATTTTTGCTATGGTGGGGGTTGAACCCAGGGCCCCTTCCTTGCATGTTTTGCAATTGCTATACCACTAAACTCTACCCCTGGCCCATTTTTTTTTTCACTTTATGAGTCAGGGTCTCGCTAAATTACACAAACTACCTCTGTTCTTGAACTTGCTATCCTCCTGCCTCTGCCTCCTAAATCACTGGGATTACAGATGCGCACCACCATGTCCAGCCCTACTATTAATATTTTTATATTTTAAATTGACAAAACTGTAAGTATTCATTATGTGCAACATGTTTTCAAGTACATATATTATAGAATACTTACAGTTAGCTAAATATAGATTAACTCCCATCACTATAATTTCTGTGGTGAGAACCCTTAATTCTGAATTTTTTAAGAATGTCATAGAAGCTGGGCCGGTGCACGCCTATAATCCCAGAGGTTCAGGAGGCGGAGGCAGGAGTATTGCAAGTTCAAGAACAGAGGCAGTCTGAGTAACTTAGTGAGACCCTCTCTCAAATAGTAAAATCATGGGCTGGGGGTGCAGCTCAGAGGTCCAGCACTTGCAAAGCATGCGAGCAAGAAGCCCATAGTTCAACACCAGTACCGCAAAAAAAAAAAAAAGAATGTCATAGATCCTCACTAACTATAGTGAAGATGTTGTACAATAGATTCTTGAACTTATTCTTCGTCCTAAATAACTTTATCAATGCATCCTTTGAAGAATGTCTCTTCTTTCCCCTTCCTTCCTCCTCCACCACTCCAGACTCTAGTAACCACAAGTCTACTGTCTACTATGAGATCAGTCTTTTTAGATTTTAAATGTTAGTGAGAGGATGTGGTATTGGCCTTTGGGTCTGGCTTATTTCACTTAAAATAAGGCCCTCCAGATTCATCATGTTGCCTTCTTATGGCTTAAAAATATTCAAATGTGAAGTGAACACACACACACACACATGCAGAAGGTACAAAAATGTACATGCATTTTAATTATTAAAATTGCGATAATATATACTGATAGCAAAACATGAATACAAGTCACATATTAGTGGTTACCAGTATGATTCAATGAAACTTCAAAAAGTCATAGACAGACATCTCTTAAAGTGGGTGTAGATACTTAGCACGTGTGAGATATATGTATGTATATATATATATATATATATATATATATATATATATGCATGCCGCATTGTCTTTATCCATTTATTTATGGACAGTCAGATTGTTTCTGTATCTTGGCTATTGTGAATAGTGCTGCTAAAAACATGGGAGTCCAAATATCTCTTCAATATACAGATTATATATATCTTTATATATGTATCTAAAATATATATTTTCAATGGTGGACAGTCATTTATTTATGGACAGTCAGATTGTTTCTGTATTTTGGCTATTGTGAATAGTGCTGCTAAAAACATGGGAGTCCAAATATCTCTTCAATATACAGATTATATATATCTTTATATATGTATCTAAAATATATATTTTCAATGGTGGGACTGCTGGATTATATGGTAGTTTTATTTTTTATATTTCAAAGAATATATAAACAAAATGAATAAAGATGAAGACATCATATGGCCTCATTGGAAATGTACTAGAAATGCATAGTAATCAGAACAGCATGGTTCTGAAATACAAACAGACACATAGACCAATGGAACAGAATAAAGAGCTCAGAAAGAAATCCACACATTCACAGCTAATTGGTTTTTGACAAAGGGACAAAAACACCTGATGGGAAAAGAATCAGCTTCTCAATAGATGGTGTTGGGAAAACTGGATATTTATTTGAGAAATGATAAAATTAGATATTCATCTCCTACCATATACAAATATCAAGAGAAAATTTACAAAGAATTAAATATAATACTGGAACATTTTGAAGCTACTAAAAGAAAGCATAAGGGAAAAAGCCATGACATTGGTCAGGGTAATTACTTTTTGAATATGAAGAAAAGTACAGATAATAAAAGTCAAATAGACAAATGGTATTATATCAAACACAAATATAATGAAAACCATGACAAGATATCACCTCACTGCTATTACAATGGCTATTATCGAAAGGACAAAAGATAACAGGTGTTGGTGAGGATTTGGAGACAGTGGAACCCATGCCCACTGTTGGTGAGATCATAAATTAGAGTAGCTCTTTTGAAATCAGTTATGGTGGCTCCTCAAGGTATTCACTTTTCTATATACATTTCTCCTGGAAAATGTTTCTTTAAAACAATAAAAGCCAATAGCTCTAGAGTTCATGTGTGTTGTACAGCATGTGGCCTGAATAGCCACAGGCTGGGATCTTTGGGAACCTAATTCTTAGTGGAGATCAGCATTTCAGATATTGATGGGGACGTGTGCTTCTGGTTCATACTCTCCTGTGCAAGACAGAGGAGGGATATACGATTGGAAAGAGGCAGGAGCCAAGCTGAAATGCTGTAAGGTGGTGAGGGAGTCTGATCTTTATTCCATTGTTGTTGTTGTTGTTGTTGTTGTTGTTGTTGTTGTTAGGTCATTGAGTTGGGCCATTGAGTTGGGCCCAACTCATAGCGACCCTCTGTGCACTGTATCATGCCAAGCACTATTGTCAGTGCTTCTCTGCTATCCTCAGGGTTTTCAATGGCTATTTTGGAGTTCTTATTTTGGAGTGGGCTGCCAAGTCTTTCTCATATTTCCTGCATTGCTGGGGATCTAACCCAGAACTTCAGAGCACATGGAGCAAGCACTCTACTAAATGAGCTAAACCCCAACCCACTTTATTCCTGTGTGGCAACCAATTATTAGATGTGGCTCAGTCTTGGAAAATGATGTCATCTGTGTCAGGCAGTGTCATTCAGCTGAGGTAACCCAAAAGGAGAGCAAGGAAGGTCATCTTCCCACATCGGCCCCTGCAGAGAGAAGAATACATTCTCTATTCATTCAAGGATATTTAGCTGGCATGATACAATACTCATATAAGGAAGTCCCATTGGAGGGCATGCAGAAAGTAAAGTGTGATAACACAAGAAAATGGAATATTTTAACAATGTCAAAAGGAGAAGGAGCATATCTCCCATTCAACTATATGAAATTGTTGGGAAAATTCTCCTTCATAACTAATCTTACGCTCTAAAGGGGTAGTTTTAAATTTATTTAAATTGGCATCAAAAAGTAGAATAGCTTCCAAACCAAAGAAAAGCATTCCTTCTCTTTTAAAAAGTAACACTATAACCTATAACCTGATACAAAAGATTTCAAATTGTTGAGCTAAATATTTCAAATTACAAAGGCCTTTGTATTCCCAAGCACAAAACCCTTTGAAAGAACTCAGTGGGGTAGCAACTTCCTCTTATTTCTCAGATCTCTCAAAGCAAGAAAGAAGACAAATTAGAAAATAGAAAAATCACTCTCTTGAACTATTTTGCAACATAGGCTCAATATTTTCCCAAACACTAAAGCAAATACTTGGATAATTTTGTATGATGGTTCTTTTGGCAATAATCAGAGTAATGGACAAGACCAATTAAAACACTATTATGGATTGTTTCCTCAAGCTTGATTGAGACAGCAAAAATGCCTCAAGTATTTATTTTACATGATGTATGCATATTAATTACTCTGCCTCTTGTCATTGTAAAGGATTCTTTCCACTAATGACATACTTTTCACACTAATAAGTGAAATTACAACAGCAGACAAACTAATCTATAGCAGGAAAACATTTGATTTAATAAATTACAGGAAGCTGAGCACCATATGTCTTTCTAACAACTGTCTGTTATTTTGATCCCTCCCCTTGTGCTCCAAATGCCACCTGTTAACAGCAAAGGTTTAGGCCACCGTAGGGACGTGATGCCACTCTTAGACGTCTCTAAGGTATCACAGATGGGGTTTAGCTCTGTTGGTAGAATGCTGCTCTGCGCAATTTGAAGTCCTGGGTTTGATCCCAAGCACAGCAAAACTGGGAGAAGGACATGGCAGCCCACAACCAAAATAATCCCAAAGTAACCATCGAAAACCCGATGATGGTCACTATGAGTTGGATCTGATTTGACAGCACCTGAAAACAACAGTATGGTGGAAGAGTAGGAGATACATTGTGGCTTATAGAAGACCAGGATGTCCCATCAGAAAATTGAGCCTAAGACAAAATCTTGATCTGGCAGAGCAGAACTGGGTTCCTATTGATGTAATTGACTATATACTATATATTTGAATTCTATGTACTATAGAATAATTCAAATGCAATAAAATTGACTATATTTAAATAAACAATTCAATACATTTATTAAGTGCACAGTTTTGAAATTATCATCGGAATCTTATTATAGATTATTTTCATCATCATCACCATTATCACCAAAAAATTCCACAAAATTCCAACTCATGTCCAATTGCTCTCTCTTCTATTCCCACATGAGCCCCCAGAAACAATTGGTTGCTTTTTTTTCCTATCGATTTTCTTTTTTGTAGACATTTAATATAAATTAAATCAGTCAATTTATGGTCTTTGTGACTAGCTTCTTTCAGTTGACATAATGATTTTTAAAGTAAATCCGAGTTTTAACATATTTCATGACTTCATACTTTTCATTGTAAAATAGTATTCCATTATATGAATATAAACACTTTTGCTTATACTGTCACCAAATGATGGATGCTTTATCCCATTTTTTGGTCATAATGGATTTTGCACCCTATGAATATTTACAAATAAGTCATTGTGTATAATTTTTTTCTCATTTATTTGGGGTATATATCTAGGAGTGGAAATCATCAATCATTTGGTAACTCAATGTATAGCATTTTAAGAAACCTCCAAACTATTTTTCAAAGTGGTTACATTATTTTACGTTCCCATCAGAAAACATAGAAGAATTTTAATTTCTCCACAATCTTATCCACATGTGTTATTGCCTGTTTTTTTTTCTAATTTTAGCTATTCTTTTAGGTATGATATGGTACCTGTTGTGGCATTAGTTTACATTTCTCTACTAACTAATGATTTGGAGTATCTTTTCTTGTAATTGCTGGCTATTTGTATAGCTTTTTTGATGTATAGTCAAGTATTTTATCCAATTTTTAAAGGATATTTGTCTTATTATTGAGTATAAGAGTTCATGATTCCATATGTAACATACAATTTGCAAGCATTTTCTCCCAGTCTGTGGTTTATCACTTCAGTTTATTAATTGTACGTTTGGAAGTATGAAACTTTCACAGGTTGAAAAGTCGTTACAATTTCTTTCTTTGCCTGTGATTTTGGTGTTATGCCTAAGAAATATTTCACTCATTTGTTTGTGTCAAAGTACTTTTGTGGTTTATCTCATACATTTACGTGTAATTAACTTTCATTTGATATCTTCATGTAGATAACTAATAGCATCTCGGACTTAACATTTCAAAGTGAACGTACTCTTAGAACTTTCCACAAATCTTGGCATTTTCTTCCCCAAACTCCTGTACAATTCATTGTGAGTATTCATATAATTAATAAATGTCAATCTTGACTCACCACTTGTCATATTTATTCCCCGCTTCATCCCATTCACTTTTGTTGTTGTAAGGTGCTGTCGAGTTGGTATCCAACTCATAGCGACCCTCATAGGGTTTTCAATGGCTGATTGCTTCAGAATTGCCTTGGGAGTGAATTGCCAGGTCCTTCCCCCATTTTTTGAGGTGCTGGGAATTGAACTCGGGACCTCAGAGACTGCAGCGCAGTGTTCTACCAACTGAGCTAAATCCCAGCCCCATTCACTTTTAGGGTCTGGGATTTAGCTCAGGTTTGTTCAACCACATGCTGTAAACACTGTACTTTTTATAACTCTAGAGTATAAGAACGGGCTGGGATTTGGCTCAGTTGGTAGACGGCTGCGCTGCAGTCTCTGAGGTCCTGAGTTCAATTCCCAGCACCGGAAAAAGGGGGGAAGGGCCTGGCAATCCACTCCCAAGGCAATCCCGAAACAGTCAGCCATTGAAAACCCTATGAAGGTTGCTATGAGTCGGATACCGACTTGAAGGCATCTAACAACAACAGAGTATAAGAAAGAGCATCTTTTATTAAGTACTAAATACAGGTTCAGCCTGCAGCCATACCACTGTGGCATCCAATCCAGTCAGATCTTGGAAACTAAGCAGGGTCGGGCCTGGTTAGTATGTGGATGGGAGATGGCCAGGGAACACCAGGTGCTGTAGGCCTGGGAGAAGGACCTGGCAACCCACTCCCAAAAATCAATCTGCCATTGGCAACCCTATGAAGGGCAGAGAAATGCTGACAATAGTGTTTCCCCTGTTGTATTTAGGGTCACTATGTGTCAGATACCGACTCCACAGCACCTAACAAAAACAACAATAGTGAACATATATTATTAATAGAATTATTAATAGAATATGATGACCAGAGAGATCACATAAGCAGCCTTATTGTTAGGTGCTGCCCAGTCAGGTCCAATTCATAACAACTCTATGTATAACAGAATGAAACACTCCTCTGCTATTCATAGAGTTTTCAATGACTGAATGGTTGTCTGGATTGTTTCAGGAGTGGATTGCTAGATGCTTCTCTAGTTATTGCAGTGCTGGGGATCTAACCCAGGTCCTCATAGAGTGCACTCTACTAATTGAGCCAAAACCCAGCCCATAAGCAATTTAGTTCTCATTTTTAAAGGAATCATGCCTTCAGTAAGGCTCCCTGGACATATATTGTTGTTGTTGTTGTTGTTAGGTGCCGTTGAGTCGGTATCTAACTCATAGCAACCCTCATAGGGTTTTCAATGGCTGACTATTTTCAGGATTGCCTTGGGAGTGGATTGCCAAGCCCTTCTCCCATTTTTGCGGTGCTGGGAATTGAACTCGGGACCTCAGAGACTGCAGAGCAGTGCTCTACCAACTGAGCTAAATCCCAGCCCTGGATATACATACATACATACATACATACATATAGATAGATAGATAGATAGATAGATAGAGATAGAGATATATATACTGTATCACTGTATCCATCCATGAAATTGTTTTTAAAAAAAGGGAAAAGATTTTGGTGGTTAGACACCACCTCTATACGTAGTCCCCTTGCTGTTTGGGTTGTGTTCCATCACTAGCATGATGCTGAAAGATCCTGAGAAGAGATACTTAAAATAAAGGGTTTTTTGAACTATTAATGAAACTATAAGGACAGACTCAAATGATTCAATGGAACTCATCGTCTTAGAAAAGACCAATAATGAATACTAAATTTTAATGAAGTTCACAGTAACACCAAAATGCGCCATTTCATCTGCAGTTAACCTTTCTGATGTGCTACTTGGAGGTCTTTAAATTCTTAGGACAGGGTACCATTTAATGACAAGGACAGGTGACTTTCATTTAAATGAGAACACTTAACTGAAACATAGCAAGGGAAGAGAATCCGTCAGGGACATATGCAGAGATATATGAAGGTTTTAGAGCAAATTATTAAAGGCAAAAAGGAGGAAGTGAGGAAGTGTTTTTCACAGAATTTAGCAAAGTAGTGATACTTCCCCATGTGTTTCAGACACAATACGTCTTTTGTCTTTTTTTAAAAAAAAGTAATAACATCTCCAACTGAATAATAGTCTTTTACAGATACTTGACAAGAAACATTATAATCTAAATGCATAAAGATTTACTCAAGTATTACTCAGATGAAAATCAAATCACTTAAAATATCCAAAGCAGTTCCATTAAGGGAGCAACTCAGTAGTGAGATCTGAGTTGGAAAGCAAATTGTCAGAAACTGGCAGCATTAAAAAAATAATTTTGCAGCATCTTTGTAACATATTTCATGGCAACAAAAAAATGAGACTATCAGAGTTACACTTCACAGCTTGGGTTCAGGCTGAGCCTGGTGGCAAAGTGCGTAGTCTGCTAGATGAATCAAAAACACAGGGCACTTTTCCACATAGAACTAAAAGTTTTGAATTGATTTTATTTTCAGCTCTGTTACAATGTCACCAGGAATTCAGAGGCAATGCATCCAGTTGAAAGAAGAAAATAAGTGTGCTAATCATCCTCTGATTTGCTCTGCAATTTCTAGTTGTCTTCCCAGTCATGACTTTTGATCCTTATCGCTGGCCAGGTGATACACTGTGACAGCACAGTGAAGCTGATTCCTAAAGCAATGTTTTGCCTTTGCTTTAGCTACTGTAATCACTTCCCCCACACTTGGGGGCTTTAAGCAATGCATACTTACCACCTCACCACTTCTGCGGATTAGAATTCTTCCAAGTTTGGATGACTTCTATGCTTAGTCTCACATGCCTGAAATCAAGTTGATGGCAGGAATGAGGTCTTTATTGGAGGCTCTAAGGAATAGTCTGTTTCCTAGATCATACAGGCTGCTGAGTGGGTTTAGTTCACTGTGTGGTAGATCTAGGTTTGTGGCTGTGGCTTTCCTTGTGGCTCCTGGGAGCAGTAGAATGTGGGACCTTTCTAATTTCATCTTCTCCAGCATCCCTCTGACTCCAACCAGTGAAAGTACTCTGCTTTTAAGGACCTTTGTGAGGCTACAGACAATCCAGGAAGATCTTCCCATTTAAAATCAAACCCTAATTACATGTGCAAAATTCCATTTATCATGGGTGGTGACATATTCAGAGTGTCCAGGGATTGAAATATTAAACATTGTTAGGTGGCCATTCTGCCCAGTATAAAAGATACTGAATGGGTCCTAGATATTTATTATTGACTTTTTCTTGCTCTGAGTTTTAAAATTAATTAGAATGAATTGGTGAGATGCAACCCATTTTGTAAAGCTTTACATCTTTGCAAAATAGCTATAATTATTAGTCATTTGGACTTATCAGAGCTTTAAAAAACACAAATTCATCAAATCATCATATATTGATGACCACAATTGTATTAATTTTTCTCAACCTCTAAACATAAATTCTTCCCTACATTAATTAAAAATTATTAGAAAAGGATCATCATAAGTGTATCCATTTTTAAAGATTAAGTCTATTTTTTTAGCATGGAGAACATTTCTCTAACAGGAGTCCTACTGTCTTGAGTCTAGATTTCACTCTTGTTGTTCCGCTGCTATCTCCCAATGTGGGAAAGTCTGCTCCTGGGAAGACTGGCCACCATGTGGCCAGAGGGAACCTACACACAGAAGTAACAAGTGCCTAAGCAACAACTCAACTTTTCTTATCATTCCATCCTGAATTATGGTATCAAAATTAAGTCCTAATTTGTTGGTTTGGTTTCCTGTTTGTTTCCTCTTTAAAAAACTATATATTCAAGTTATGAAACAAATAGGATTTCAAAATATTTCATGGCTAGGATCTCACTTACATTAATTTCCTATTATTGCTATAAGAAATGACCACAAACCTGATGGTTAAAAACAATAAAATAATAGTAATTTATCTTCCAAGGAGATGGACCTGGCAACCCACTCCCAAAAATCAATCTGCCATTGAAAACCCCATGAATAGCAGAGAAGCACTGACAATAGTGCTTCACCTGTTGTATGTAGGGTCGCTATGAGTCAGACATGGCCTTGATGGCTCCTAACAACAGCAATTTTTCTTCCAGTCCTGGGAATTAGAAGGCTAAAATGGGTGATACTGGTCAAAAACCAAGTTTTAGCAAGGATACACTTCTTTTCATGATCTCAGAATGAAAAAATCCATCTCCCTACCTTTTGTAGCCTCCTGAGGTACCCCGTGTGCCTTGGATCATGGTCCCCACTAAAAGCCAGCAACGGCCAGTGATGTATATCTTGTGGACAGTACGTCACCTGGTCCATGAATCTTCTTCCTTCTTCTTCCACACTGAAGGATCTCTGAGATTACATTGGACAGGCAGAGATAATCAGACATAATCTCTCTATTGTAAGGTCAGCTACTTAGTAATTTAACTCCATCTACCATGTAAATTCCCCTTAGTCATGTAATTCAACATATTTATAAGTGATGGGGATTGGACATCATAGTCTTTAGGTAGGTGCCATTGAGTCAGAGCTGACTCATAGTGACCCTAAGTACAGCAGAATAAAACACTACCTAACTTGGTGCCATGCACATGATCTTTCTATGTTTAAGCCCATTGTTGCAGCCACTGTGTCTCTACTCCTTTTGATTTGTGCCACATCGGCAAAAGGGTGTCTCAGGAGCTTTACTCTATTCCTATCATGAAGGTCAACTCTACTTTGAGGGAGCAATACTTCGTAGTCATCTTTTGAATATCTTCCAGCCTGAGGAAGATATTCATTTTCCTACACTCTATTTAACAGTGCTTCTCTGCTCTTCATAGGATTTTCAACAGCTAATTGCATTAGGAAAGGGATGCTGGGTCTTCTCCCTAGTCTGTTTTAGTCTGGAAGCTCAGATGAAATCTGTCCCCAATGGGTAGCCCTGATGGTACCTAAAGTACTAGTAGCATAGCTTCTAGCATCATAGCAACACACAAGCTCTCATAGCACGACAAGCTGACAGAAACAAGGGAGACTGTAGTATTTGGGAAGATGTTATTTTGCCTAACAAATGATTGTTAGATTGTTTTATGATAGTGATTTTACTTTAAAATATCACCATAAATAAATGACTGCCTGTAATCAGAGCAATGTATTAAAATAAAATTATACAAAATAAAATTTATACTGAAAATCTACTATAATTCAATGTTTTGCCAATAATCACTTAAAATTTTGCCTCACTTGGCTTTCCTTTCTAAGTTAGAGTACTATCTTTTAAAAACTATACTGTAAGTCTTTCTAGACCAGCTTCCTCATTTACATTTCAGAGAACAGATATTTATCTATAATGAACATTACAAATAAAACCTTATTGTGAAAAATCAAAGTAGGGCAGGGTTTTTCCTAAATCACACTATACAAAATGAATAAAATTGAGCAACTCTCTTGAGACGTTCATCCTACTTCCAGGTGAAGATATTTTTATGACATTACTGTCTGAATACTGAGTCATGAGGTATTACAATGATCTTTACCATGTGCCACAAGCTATTTTACCTCTCATTCTTTCAAGGAAAGCTATATATATATATATATATATATATATATATATATATATATATATATATATATATATATGTATATGTATATATCTGCAGCTGTATCATTGTAGCATTGATTCCCTTAGACCTTGGAAGGTAAGCAGGGTTGGGCCTGGTTAGTACTTGGATGGGAAACTCCCTAGGAACACCAGGTGCTGTACACTTGGGAGAAGGAACTAGCAACCCATTCCCAAAAAGCAATCAGCCATTGAAAACCCTATGAATAGCAGAGAAGCACTGACAATAGTGTTTTCTTTGTTGTAAATAGGGTCTCTATGAGTCAGACACAGACTCGATGGCACCTAACAACCACACACACACACACACACATATATATATATATATATATATATATATATATATATATATATATATATATTTCTGAGCACAGATCAACTTTTCTCATTTCATAGAAATCAGTGTTAATGATTTTTTATTCACTATATCCAGGGTGGGCTGGGATTTAGCTCAGTGGGTAGAGTGCTGTGCTGCAGTCTCTGAGGCCCCGAGTTCAGTTCCCAGCACCGCAAAAATGGGAGAAGGGCCTGGCAATCCATTCCCAAGGCAACCCCGAAGCACTCAGCCATTGAAAACCCTATGAGGGTCGCTATGAGTCGGATACCGACTCCATGGCACCTAACAACAACAACAACAATATTCAGGGTGGAATTATCCAGCCTGCAATAACCTTGTTATTGTTGTTGTTGTTAGATGCCATCTATTGAGGTACGACTCATAGTGACCCTGTGTAGGACAGAACAAAACACTCTCCAAATCTGTGCCATGCCTATCACTATTGTCAATGCTTCTCTACTCTTTACAGGGATTTTCAATGGTGAGTTGTGTTGGGAGTGGTTTGCCAGGTCTTTCTCCCTCGCTTGCAGTACCTGGTATTCCCAGGCAGTCTCCTATCCAAGGCCTACCCAGGTCCACCCTGCTTAGCTTCCAAGATCAGGTGGGATGGGATACCAGGGAGCTATGGCTGCAGATGCAATAACCTTAGAAATAGGAATGTAGGCTGTACCTCATCGGTAGAGTGCCTGCTTATCATGTGTGAAGCCCTGGGATTGATTCCTCATCACCACAAAGAAATAGGAACACATAAGATTCATATTTAAACTCCAACTCACACATGCTTTAAAATCTAAAAACTGACCATCTTGCATAATTAAAACTCTCTACCCTTTGATGTATGTCCCTCAAATAGTTGTACATTTTAAGTATAAATACATTTATGTACCTCAATTACTAAACTTCAAAAATTTTCATAATTGTTTATAAAATAAAGATGATATATAAAATATTAAGTCTAACATACTATTTGAATATATATATATATAGTTTCACATTGAATAATTAGCCTGACTATAAAGAAATAAAAATGTTAATGTTTACACTTAATTAATGGTAACATAATATGAAAAGCAAAAATAGAAACATTTTCATGGGTATGTTAAAATGATGGTAATAGTGTACTAATAGCAACCCTTAAAATTTCACAGATTCCAAGTAAACATACTCACACACAACAGGAGCTTAAAAATTGGCTAATTATTGAGTGGCAACAAGAATTCATAGAATAATACAGGTTAAAAATCCTCAGTAAGCAGCTGGGTGTGGTGGTGCACACCTGTAATCCCATTTGCTTGGGAGGCAGAGGCAGGAGGATCGCAAATTTGAGACCAAAGGCAGTCTGCACAATTTAGTAAGACCCTGCCTCAAAAAGTGAAAAAAATAAATAAATAAAAATAAAGGACTGAGGTGGGCAGCTCAGTGGTATAGCATTTGCAAAGCATGCAAGCATGAGGCCCTGGGTTCAATTGCCAGTACTGAAAAAAAAAAATCCTCAGTAACCTAATCTAGTAATGTATCACTTTGAATTTATGAATATCTAATTGTATAACATTAAATAATTTCGTTTAGATTTAATAATCTATGACATAGGTAAAAATGTAATTTTCTGGGTATATTCAAAAGAATAAAAATAACAAAATTTATTTTTTGAGTACTTCATGGCTTATAACTTATACATAGGTTTACTTGAAAAGTAAAACTTTGACTTCCCATATTTGCAGATTCCTGCCTTATGAATACTCTCACCAGGGCCAATTTCAGACTCTCCAGATGTCATCTTTGGAGTGCTTGTTGAGACATACCCATAATCAGCACTCCTACCACATTGGACCACATCCAGTATATGATATCCTTTAGCTGGGTCTCACACATAAAGAAATATTTTTCTGGTATTAGTGTATATTCATCACTGTGAAATTTTATTGTCTAACATATTTGGGCCAGTAGTCCCACTCTCTTCTACAACATCAACTTAACACTCTCTTAATTCAATTAATTTGTGTATTGAGTGAGAATGATAATATTACCTTCTTAAATTTTGTTGTGAAGACTTGCATAATATATGAGGCATACTAACTGAGTTTATTAACACACACTTTTATATATATATATATATATATATATATATATATATATATATATATATATATTACACACACACAAATGAATAGCATAGAAAAACTGTGATATAGTGCTGGAAAATGAGCCCCCTCAAAAGATGACTGGGGAAGAAATGGTTCCTCAAAGTGGAGTCTACCTTAATGATGAGAATGGATTAAATTTCCCAGGGACCTCCATTAGCTGATATAGTACAACTCAAAATGAGAAGGAACAACTGTACAAATTCATTAATAATTGATATGTGGAATGGATGCAGTATGAATCTAGGAAAATTGCTTTTGGTATTAGGTGCTATCAAGTCGGGTCCGACTCATACTGACTCTGTGTACAACAGGGGAAACACTACCGGACAAGGTGCCATGCTCAGTACCATTGTTAGTGCTTCTCTGCTATTCACAAGGTTTTCAATGGCTGATTATTTTGTGGGAGTGGGCTGCCAGGTCCTACTCTCAAGCCCATGGCATCTGGTGTTCATGCAAGTACTAACCAGGCCTCACCATTCTTAGCTTCTGAGTTCTGATAAGAACTGATGCCATTGTTGTATGGCTGCAAACCTAGGAAAATTAGAAATCATAAAAAGGGAAATGGAGCCATAGACATTGACATTCTAGGCATTAGTGTACTAAAATGGACTGGTATGGGCCATTTTGAATCAGATAATCATATAGTCTACTATGCTAGAATGACAACTTAAAGAGAAATGGGGTTGTATTCATCATAAAAAAGACATCTCAAGATCTATCCTGAAGTACAATGCTGACAGTGATAAAATAATATCTGTATGCCTAAAGGAAAGACCAGTTAATATGACTATTATTCAAATTTATACACCCCAAACTAAGGCCTCAAATAAAGAAAGAGAAGATTTGTACTATGTTCTACCATCTGAAATTGTATATGCATTCATGATACACTAATAATTGATGGTGACTGGAATGCACAAGTTGGAAACAAAGAAGTAGTCTCAGTAGATGAAAACTATGACTTTGGTGACAGAAAGGATACTGAATATCACATGATAGAATTTTGTCAGACCAATGACCTTTTCAATGCAAATACATTTTTTGCCAACATAAACAGTAACCATATATATGGATTTCACCAGATGGAACATAACAGAACCAAATCTACTACATTTGTGGAAAGAGATGATGGAAAAACTCAATATCAAAAGTCAGAACAAGATCAGGTGCTGATTGTGGATCAGATCATCAACTGCTTATATGTAGGTTCAAACTGAAAATGAAGAAAATTAGAGCAATTGTACAAGAGCCAAGGTATGACCTTGACTAAAACCCATCTGAATTCAGAGACCACCTCAGAAACAGATTTGATGCATTAGACACAAGTAATAAAAGACCAGAGAAGTTGTGGCATGACATCAATGACATCATTCATGAGGAAAACAAAAGGATATTCAAAAGACATGATAAAAAGAAAGACCAAATTACACATCAAAAGAGACTCTGGAACTTGCCCTTGGATGTGGAGTAACTAAAGTAAAAGACATGATGAAGTTAAACAACTGAAAAAAAATATTTTAAAAGATAGCTCAAGAAGAAAAAATCAAATATTATAATGATATGTATAAGAAACTGGAGATAGAAAAACAAAACAGAGTGGGTTTTTTTTTTCAAGCTTAAGGAACTCAAAAAACAATTCAAGTTTTGAGTAGCAATACATAAGAATTGGACAGGGAAATACTAAATGACACAGGAAACATAAAAAGATGTAAGAAACACACAAAGTCATTATACCAAGAATAATTGGTAGACGACTAACCACTTGAAGAAGTTGCATATGATCAGGAACCAATGGTATTAAAGGAAGAAATGGAAGCTGCCTTGAAGTAATTGGCAAAACACAAGGCTCCAGGAATTGATGGAATACCAACTGAGGTGTTTCAACAAACAGATGCAGCACTGGAAGTGCTCACTTGTCTATACCAAGAGATTTAGAAAACAGCTACTTAGCCAACTCTCTGGGAGAGATCCATATTTTTGACTATTCCTGATAAAAGGGATCCAATCAAATGCAGAAATTATCAAACAACATCATTAATATCTCACTGAAGTAAAACTTTGCTAATGATCATGCAAAAGTGACTGCAGGGAACTGCCAGAAAATCAAGCCAGATTCAGAAGAAGGCATGGAACAAGGAATATCACTGCTGATGTCAGAATGATATTAACTGATAGCAGAGAACACCAGGAAGATGTCTGTCTATGTTTTGTTGACTCTGCAAAGGCATTTGGTTGTGTGGATCACAACAAATTATGGACAACATTGAGAAGAATGGGAATACCAGAGGACTTAATTGTACTCATGAAGAATCTGTATAGGGACCAGGAGAAAGTCGTTCAAACAGAACAAGGAAACACTGCCTGGCTAAAAGTGAAGAAAGGTGTGTGTCAGGACTGTATCCTTTCACCACACCTCTTCAGTCCCTATGCTGAGCAAACAATCCCAGAAGCTGGAGTTTATGAAGAAGAATGTGACATCAGGATTGGTGTAAGGCTCATTAATAACCCGCATTATGCAGATGACACAACTTTGCTTGATGACACTGAAGAGGATTTGAAACATATACTAATAAACATCAAAGTACATAGTATTCATAATAGATTGTGCCTCCACATCAACAAAACAAAAATCCTTACAACTTGGTCAGTAAGCAACTTCATCATAAAAGAAAAAAAACATTGAGATTGTCCAAGACTTTACTTTACATTGTTCTGTGATCAACATCCACAGACACAGCAATCCAGAAGTCAAAAGGTGCACTGTATTGGGAAAAGCTGTTGCCAAAGACCTTTGAAGTATTGAAAACTAAGGATGTCACATTTAATGTGAAGGTGGGCCTGACTCGTGCCATGGTATTTTCAGTTGCATCATATCCATGTGAAAGGTGGACACCAAATAAGGGAGACAGAAGAATTGATGACTTTTGCATTATGGTGCTCAGATGAATATTGCATATACCATGGACTGCCAAAAGAGTCAATAGATACATCCTGGAAGAAGTACAACCAGAGCACTCCTTGGAAGCAAGTATAGCAACATTAATTCTTAAGCATTTTGGACATGTTTTCAGGAGAGACCAATATCTGGAGAAAGACATCATGTTTAGGAGAGTGGCAGGCCAGTGTAAAAAATGAAGACACTCAACTGCATGGATTGACAAAATGACTGCAATAATGGGCTTAAACATAATGAAGGTTGTGTGCCTGGCACAGCGATGAGCAGAGTTTTGTTTTGTTATACATAAGGTTGCTGTGAGTCGGACCCAACTTGACAGCACCTGACAAAAACAACAACAACAACAACACACACACTTTCGGGCTCAACATATGTAAACACCTTTTAAGCGATGTAATCTATGTTACTTTTCAAAGTTGAATGTATTACAGTAGCCTTGTGTAATAAGATATTCACTCCAAAGTCAAATAAATGTTGGTGTAGCCTTTCAACAGGCAGTACCATCAAATAAAATGGCAGGGCATGGTTGTCTTTTAAGGGGTGCATGACCATTTTAAAGCAATATTTGAAATTCAAGAACGTTGTGGAAGTACAAAGACAATGGAGAGGTGAGTAGGCAACAGAATCTCTAACATGCCTAACAACTGCATGCATTTGTGATAAGCTGGAGATGCTTGATACTGTGTGTGAGGTGCAAAAGGGAAGATCCGAGAGGCTTTGTACATCAACAAGTCCTGCCTCTTCTGCTATGGTAACTATTTTGGCACCTCTTATGTTGCAGAAATCAGATGTGACCTGTATTCATCTTCAGTTTTCAGTATATATTGAATATTATAATTTTGATGTAGTTTTTTCTCTTTCCTAACTTTTGTATATATTTTTGACACCTTCTCTATATACACAAATAGAATAGT